>QOCX01001106.1:19146-33828 GCA_005959815.1 Sarcophaga bullata | reverse complement strand
GCTAATCTCCATGCTTTGCTTATAAGGGATTAATAATGTTTGGTCCTCTTTTAATGTTGTTCTCTTTAGAGGCCAAGATAGGATTGATAGGATTGCCGTCTGTTGCTGATTTTCTGTGAAAATGTGTGCAGAGTGCAGAGGTGATGAAACTAGGTCGGTGCTTATGATGTTTAGTTTTTGATGTTATCCTCTCAGGAGTGTCTGTGGGGTGGTGGAGTGTCTGTAGGGTGGTGGAGTGTCTAATACGTTATTTGTAAGGGGTTAGTAGTGCTTGGTCTTCTTTTGACATGCTTTGATTTGTTGTCCTCTTTAAGGCTAAGGGAACCTAATTAATGATTTTTTAAAGAGATATTGAAGCCCCTATGTTTTAATACCACGATATGGAAACCATTCTTAGTAAACAATTGTTG
Source organism: Sarcophaga bullata (assembly GCA_005959815.1). Taxonomy (NCBI): domain Eukaryota; kingdom Metazoa; phylum Arthropoda; class Insecta; order Diptera; family Sarcophagidae; genus Sarcophaga; species Sarcophaga bullata. Next base: position 33,418 of record QOCX01001106.1, on the reverse strand, counting down.
CTTCAATATTAGGTTAGGTTGTCTATGTTACGCTTCTGTAACGGAAACTTGGTCAAACTAGGTTTAAGTCTGGGTTTGATTGAATGCTTGTAAGTGTTTCTTGTTTACAATCGATTGCTGAATGTGATGCATATTTAACAATAGAATTGCGGGGTACTGCGATATATCTTAAGGAGCTTACTTAAGTGCTTATTACAACGCTTTAGTCAGGATTACAACCTAGTTTCTCACATCACTTAAGTTGTGTGTTTGTTTATTTTATCCATGAGTGGCAAGACCTAACCAATGTTTTTTATTTAATTTTTAGAAGCCTTTCTTCCACCAGCTGACACCGAACTAATACAACCTTTCGATCAATGATTTCATACCTTTCCATTACTGATCACATTTTAGTGCACAAAAAAAAGAACAAACGAAGTTTTGTTTCATTCTTACGAAAACATGAATTCTGTTTTAATCTGAAATCTTTTGTGTTCTGTTTAATCATGTCCTTGTTTTATTCGTTCAGTCATGTTCTCTTATTTTTTTCATTTTCATTTTAACTTCCATATTTTGATCGGTGTTTGCGACTTGTTATTGTTATTGTTGGCAAGGTGACACATTGTTTTCACAAATTGGCTGTGCTGCAATGCAATGAAGATCCATTCATCATTCGTTAAAAATCATGCATGGGCAAAACAGCAAATAATGAATCGGGGGAAACAATGAATGAATGGATCGATGGTTGACAAAATTGAACTCCCCAATAAATTTTCGTTTGTGTTTCTGTCGCTTTTCAATTTAATCAGGAGATTTATTAAGTGGCATTGAAGGCAATTGTGCAATGAAGCTGGTTTCGTTTTTTATTTTTTCGTTTTTGAAAATAATCATATAAAGACTTAAAAGAAACATGAGAACGAAAAACATACATTTTAGAGAGCAAATGGAGGTTGTCAATGAGTTAACTGTTTAACGTTTTCTATTTGGTTTACAGCCAGCATACATACAAGCAACGAATTGATGACATAGTTTTTAAAACTGATTATATAAGGGACGCAGTTCAAGGTAATTAGTTGATCTCCCACTTTAATATACAACAATATCAACTTTTATCACTTAAGGAGAGTGCCGGAAAAAATTTGACGTTTCGAATTTTTTTTTTTTTTTTGGAATTTTATTTGTTTTGTTTCAATTTTAAAAACTGCCAAAGAAACAATTTTTAAATAAAAATAACGGTAATTTATTAATGCATATACTTTTTAATGTACAATTACTTTTGACGTTCACTGTATGTGCCACTAGTAGGATTTTGAACTACCACTCGCATATAGTGGCATATGTGTGTACATGTCTTGGCACTCCCGTATAGCGAAGAGAGGAATCTGGTCCGCTTTGGTTATAAGCAGCATATAATTTGCATTAATTCTAGCCCAGTATGGCATCACAGTGGACCTAAATGCTGGCGAAAGTGGAAACTTTTCCCTTAAGAAAGTCGGCCACCTTATTCACACTAAGCTGATTCCAATGTAAGGAACCTTATTGCAATCATAATTGATATTGAACTCCACATTTCCGGAAGCCGGAGATATTTCATAGTGATTTCTGCAGAAACTGTAATACGGAAGAAGAAGGGACCACAATCATTTGGAAACCTAAGACGAATGATTCTTGGGCACCCAGAATTTGTTAACAGAACGTGTCTAGCTAAAGGTGATAGTGATATTGAAGTGTTTGAGAAGTGCCATCGAAGTACTATAGCAGAATGACCGTATAGGTCTTATCAGTACTATGTTAAGGCCCAAGTAAGCCATGTTTTTTGAGGCGGCCTATCTATTTAGACTAACGTAACTAGGACAAAAGCTTACTCCTCGGACGATGCTGACTAAGATCACAATGCCAACGCAGCATCGCCCACTGGGACATTAACTTTGGGCGTTTAATAAAGAACCCGCTCTGAAGAACCATGAACGTTTCTAGAGAAAAAGCTGGCTACTCGGACGACGCTGACTGGATATGGGACCCCACTGAAGATCTTTGCTTTAGAACCTGTTCTGGTATACACTAGCTCTGGAAAGCGCCATGGACGTTGCTAGGGAAGACAAGCTGGCTACTTGAACGACGCTGACACTGAGATCACAATGCCGATGCTGGCGTGGTAGTAGTAGGCATGGGAGGCATGGGACCCCCACTGAAAATCTCTGCTTTAGGAGCTGTTTTGGTATATCATTTAGGTCTAGAAGACTAGATCATGGATAAAGTCAAGGAAGACTGTCATATGAGAAGCATGGCCGTTGCTAGGGAACATGCTGACTACTACTCAGAGGACGCTGATTGAGACCCCGACTCTGACTAAGATTGCGATGGCGACGCTACATCGCCTACTGCGAGGTTGACTGTGAGGCATAGAATGTGGGACCACCACTGAAGATCTCTGCTTTCGGAATTGTTCTAGTATACCATATAGCTTCTGAAAACCAGAAAGACTAAGAAATGAGAAGCATGACCTTAGCTAGGAAAGAAGTTGACTACTCGAGCGACACTGACTAAGAAGACGACTCCGACTGAGATCATAATACCGACGCTGTATAGTGTACTGTGATATTGACTGTAAGGCATTGGATGTGGAACCTCCACTGAAGATCTCTGCTTTAGGATCTGTTCTGGTATTTCATATAGCCAAGCTACGGGTGCGCAAATGCGGGAAATACTTTACAAAGACTTCTGTAATGATGAGAAAACCGCAGAACATGGTCTCTGCCATAGTTCGAAACTTGGGAAACTGAGAGTAAGGATTCTTTGTCTACCAGAATTTGTTGAAAGAACGTGTGTAAGCAAAGGTGGTTTGGCTGAACTCTCCACGTTCATAAAACGATTCGGATGGTTGTAAAATGTCGGAATAAGGTATTGCAATGGGACCTTATAGGACCCAACTGAATTATGCTTTTAAGAGCGCCCAGCACCTGAAATACTTCTTCAGAGACTTTACTGCTTGTGCTTGCTAGTTCCTGGGCAGTGATGGATGGCTTTCTGGGAAATATGTACTTGCACATGAGTCAGCTAACACGGGCTTTGTATACTTTATAGTTTCGTTCAAATATGTCAGAGCTTTCTATTCTTTCTGCATATTTCAACGACTTCACTTTCTATCGGTTTAAGAAGGAACAGGAACAGAAGATTATATTTTAATTGTTAGCGTGAACATTTTCCACGATTATCTATGAAAGGAAAATGAATTTGAAATCCTCTGTTGTTTCACTTTTCTTTTACATCGTATGCGATGTATTGTAATATCAAGGATTTTCCTTATGGAAGTAATTGTGTTACGTTTGTTTTATTTTGTAATAAAACCTTTAAATCTTAAAACAATTAAATTCAATTGTTAATAAAAAAAAAAGTAGAAAAACTTGTTGAATTTTTCTTCAATAAAAACCATAAAAAAGTCACAAGCAGAGGCTTCAAATAAAGCGATTCCTTGACGTATCAAGAATGAAATCAAAATCAACCCTTTTCTTACAAAACAATTGGCAAAAACAATACGAGTGTGGAAGCAGTAAAAAGAATGCAAGCTGCGTGTTAGATTTTCATGCAGTTGTCGCAATTGGTAGGAAAAAAAACGAAAGAAAAAAATGCGCAAAAAAATTTCCCACGTTTAGTGGCTGTTTTTGAGAGAAAAAAAAAAATACTGCCACAGACATCATCTGGTGTTACGAAAAAGTTCAGAAAATAAAAAAAAAAAATTTCAATCACAATTGGAAAAAAATACAACAAAAAAAAAAAAAGAGTATGAAATAATAAACGGAAGAAACCAACCAATCAACCAATAAACGCAGCTGCCTTTTCAGCTACAGTAACAGTAACAGTAACGCGCAATAATTTCTTGATCCTTAAAAAAACAAAAAATGCTTGCAGAAGAAAAGTCAACAACAAAAACATTTTTTGCATTTTTAAAAAGGCGCCATGTAGTCTTATTGTATTTTTAAATCAGTTTTCCAAGCGTTTTCTTTGAACACAAAAGTATTGCTGCTGCTGCTTGTTGCTGTTGTGCTTGTGCAAGCCCCGTCAGATTTTCAACAAAACAGTTTTTCCTTTCTATTGTTTTTGTTGCTGTTGATTTACTATTCCGTTTGTAATAATTTGATATGAAATATGATGGTGAAAAAATAAAAACAATTAAATAACAGGGTAACTCATAATGCCTGTAATCGTGCAATAACAAGGGATTTGAACGAGTAAATTAAAGACGCGTTTTTTTTTTCTGAACAATTCAATTTGGAAAATGATCGTCGTTCATCTTGTCGTTCTTTCTGTTTTTTTTTTCTTGGCCTTTTACTGTGTTAATAATATCGTGTGTTGCGTTTTAATTTTCATTCGATTTTAAACGCATTTAGGGGTTGTCTCCCTCTGTGTGTGTGTGTGCTTTGATATTTATCATCAACGTCATTATCGTTATTATCAATGGCGTTATGAGCACCACCTTTCAAGTCTTTAAAGGCGAAAAGTAAACACCAGAACAACAACCACTTAGACTTGGGTGACTTAAGTGTTCAGTTCCCTCCTCTGTTTTGGTGAATGTAAGGACAATCGATAATTTTTTTTATTGACATTAAATACAACGCTTTATTTTTTAATTATTCTCATGGGTTTTTTGGGGTAAAATTAACAGGATTTGTAAGGATCTTAATGAAAAATTGTAACTTAATTGTCTTCAATTTACCACAAAATGTGGTTTTCATATCGTCTTGGATGTGCTTTATTCCTCTTTAATCATACAATTTGCCGTAACACTTACTCCAAAGGGATCAAAAATTTTGGATAGAAAAAATCGGAATGGTTCATAACAGATGGCGTAGCTTTTAAACATGGTGTTTGTCCTCGTATAAGGTAAAAATCTTATATTTAAGCTCACGTAGTCATTGAAGGACATAGCGTGCGTAACAATTCTGTTTTTGCTATAAAAGTGTTGAGTCTCGTTGAAATCATTTTTTTACTTCTTCAATTAAGAAAAGTACATTCAGAGCTCATCGAAGCCTATTCTGAATATGCCAATCGAGTTCAACGCGAAAAAAATAGGAAATAGAATTCCCCATACTTAGGGAATTATTGTGAGCCATTGTAACAGAATACCCAAGCGGCTGAATCCATGCAAACACAATAAAATACCACATGAGAACCACATGAGATCAAGTCGACAGATACATCTGCAAAACGATTCATGCATTTCCAATCAGACGAATACCAATATTCAGGTATCCAACTCAATGCTCTATGTTCGGATGTAACATATTCTTTACATTATGAGCTGCTGAGTTTCAAGATCAACACGATCCTAAGAAAACGGTAGTGAAGCATGCGCGCTCAGAAAAATATACCACCAGACATGCAGTCATATCTCCTCATGTAGGGCTACTGGATGTAATACCGTTAGTATCCTTACAGTCGAGTACAATCGAGTGCATGTCTAATTTTTGCACTGTTGATAGTGGAAGGCAATCATTAATATGTTCTTTGATCACTAGATCTTTCTTACCATAAAGATCTATACTCAGATACATAAGATCTTTGGAAAATGTAGTCAGGCCCACTGTGAGGCTACTTTGGATACTAAAGTATTCGAATATTCATGGAAATCTGATGGCAACCAGCACTTTAGGGATGTACCGGTCTTTACCGGTCGACCGTATTGCATGGGCGCAATAGTAACAAAACTAATGGGGACGATTGTTTGAAAAGGAATGCTGAACGAAAGATAAATTGAGGAAAAGACTCTTCCCAAATCAAGTTCGTTTGAGGCAATGAAACTATTTATTGTGGTATGAGAATCAGAGGTGATCTGGTCACGCATCAAACTGTCTAACTGAATAGGTTATTACAGCCCTTTAGTCAGGTTTACGGCCTAGTTTCTCACACCACCTACGTTGTGTGTGTTAATTTCATCCGCGAGAGGCGTAATCTACAGTTTCAAGTCGTCTGAGAACAACAGATTTTTGAGAAACGTCTCAGTGTTTTAAATTTACTCTCAGAGATTTTTTGCCAGAAGAATGCTAAAAGGAAGTCAACGAAGAGAGAGAGAGAGAGGTCATTATTAAGAGAGGATTTTAACGGGCAGCTAAATTGTTTTTCATTATTATAATATGATAGAAGTGAGCGTTAAGCTAAAGGGAGGATTATCCTACCTGTAACCTTTAAAGTTCACTTTAAGCTCTGAAATTGCCATATTATATATTATTTTCAATATTACAACTTTAAATATAAACAAAATGAACAAATACAATCAAAAGAAACCCGTTGTTGCCACTGAGTTTAATTGAGCAATGTTATCGACATTCTGCGGCACTGTCATATTTCTGAAAATGTTAACTTTATTTTATATGTTGATTGTAATAATGAAAATAAGTTAAAAGTGACTTTAAAGTTCACTTTAGCTAAAGTTCACTTTAACTAAAGTTCACTTTAACTAAAGTTAGCTTTAACTAAACCCAACTTTAACGGCAATTTGAAATAATGGCCCTGAGACTAGATCTTGTGTGGATATTTGGTTGGATATTGTTGTTGGTGTTATAACTAGCTTAGCAAACAGATTTTCATGTAATTGCTTTTGTAGGAACGTCGTAGGAACACGTCGATTATTAATCATATTCTTTTACGACTGCCTAGGTGTACGAGTGCAAAAAGTGGTTGCGAGTTGGTCTCGTTCGGGGCATAGACAGTAGATGTATAAAGAATGTGTTCCTTTAATCTAACGCTAGGAAAGTGTCACACTTTTTATCGTCTTTCATATTGTACTCGAGTTAAAATGAACATTTTTTTAATGAATTTATAAACCTTTAACGGATAAATGCGTTAAATTCTTCCGCCATAAAATGTGTTATAAAAACAAAACACATTTTTTTACTGTCCACCATTTAAATTCAGGAATATTCAAAAAATTAGTTCAACTGCTTGACATTCCGTTTAATTAAACCATTATTAGCTTAGACAACCATTCCCCCTTTTTTTTTCTTGATTTAATTTCAAAGCTCCTAATCACGAAACACATTTTATTTAACTGGAGTTGCAAGTTAAGTTTTGTCTTTTTTCGTCCAATTTTTTTATTATTAAATAACCAGCAGAATTAATTTCCATTAATGTGAGAAAAATTCCACAACATAGTGCAGGAAAAACTGCAACTATTTCAGCATTCGCAAAGGAAAATTAAGTCAGAAATTTAGGCGAATAAAAAATAAGAAAAAAAAAATTCGTTCGTTTTTTTTTCTTTCTTGAAATAAAAAATAAAAATTATCTTAAAAATTTCATTTAACAAGCATTACCATTAATTTCAATTTAAGGTAAGAAAGCAAACAAAAAATTATTTCGTAAATAATCCACAACAATATACCTCCATACATACATAACGACAACCAGCAAATAGCAACAAAACTGGGAAGCAAAAACTCTCAAACTTTTCTCTGCTAAGCTGGGAATTTAGAGAAAAATTCACCAGCAACAGCAACTATATTTGCTGGGGTTGGTTGGTTGGCCAGGCCAGGCTTAACGCAACAAAATGTTTCTCCATACCATAGCTTATGGTACAATATCGCATACGAACTTCGCGTATGTATGTGTAACAATATGAAATGCTTAAAGGTAATTTGCTATTAATTGGTTAAAAATTTATTATACGACTACACTGCGATGAAAAAGGCATGTTCCATGCTACAATCGCAAATAGAGACAGCAACTGTTTAAAGTGTCTTAAACAACCAACAGCCACAACAGCCACATGCGACACTACAACCAACAACGATACAACACATTTACCAAATTCAGCAGCAATTTTCTAGTCTGCCCAACATTTTTGGTGAAGCAAACAAAACGTTTTCTCTTAAATCAGGCTAAAAAGAAACCATTTATGGTTTAAAGGAATTACATTTTAAATAAGATTTTGGGCAAAAAAGGAGTATTTCGTGGTTGTGTACATTGTTAGATGCAGTTTATCAACGTGTTGGTATGTTTGGTAAGAGTAGAAGGTTTGTCTTAATTAAACTGTAATTCCCACAGGGTGTTTGGTTAAATGAAATTCTTTACGTTTTTAAATGACTTCATTCAGTTTTCAAATGAGATTACTTATGCTCTCTTGTGAATGTTTCGGCCTTAGTAGCTACACACTAAAGAAATTTATTTCATTGGTCCCAACTAGAGAGGATTATATTCATAGTATATGTTTACGTTAACCTCAGACTATTACTATTTATAATTCATTTATTTTCGGTTTGGCAACTTCTAGAATCTTATGTTAATTTGTTATGGTTATTTTATTCTCTGTTTTGTTTGTCATTTGTGTGTAGTTTGGTTATTGTAATAGGATCTTCACATTCACATACATACAGCATTACGACCCAGCTTCTCACAGCTTCTTCTAGCTTCTCCTAGCTTCTTCTACATGAGTAGCAGGAGCTACAATTTAAAGTCGACTCTGAACAACAGATTTTTTTTGAAAATTTTCATTGCAATTTTATTCACTCTCAGAGTTTTTGCCAGAAATCTGTTGAGGGAAGAGATATTTGTTTCATATTTCGATTAGTTGGAATGTCTGTATTAGGGTTTGAACCGTGGCCACACGTTTAAATAGCAACACAACATATATACTAGACTACGTGAGAATTATATTCACTGTAGATTTTTTCGTTGCCCTCCAGACTATTATTGACTCATACGCTGTTTTTATTTTCATTTATTTTCGGTTTGGTAACTTCGAGAACCTTAATATTAATTTGTTATTGTTTTTTTGTGGCATTTGTGTGTAGTTTTGTTATTGTAATTGTATCTTCGTTTATAGTTTTTCGTAGTCTTTCTTTCTTGTTTTGTTTCTGTTGTTATTTTACTTGCTCTTAAAAGTATGTTCACGTATGTCAACTTTATAAATGAATGGGAATTTTACAGAAACTCTGTTCAATGAATGTTAACTTTGTTCGATGAATGTTAACTTTACAGAAACTCTGTTCAATCAATGTGAACTTTACAGAAACTCTGTTCAAAGAAAGTTAACATTACAGAAACTGTGTTCGATGAACATTAACTTAACAGAAACTGTTCAATCAATGTAAACTTTACAGGAACTCTGTTCAATGAATGTGAACTTTACAGAAACACTGTTCAATGAATGTGACCATTACAGACACTCTGTTCATAACAGTTTCAAGGTTCGTTTGAGTTCAATACTCACACTAGTCCTGCTTAGTCAGCAACCATCGCTGTGACAAGTTCAGTTGCACAAGCATCACAATATCACAGTCTTAACTGCTGTAGCGTGTATTAAAAATCTTCGTAACTGAACATGAAACAAGTATCACAAGCATTTTAGTGTTCAGACAGCATTCAGCTGTACAGCCAGCCAATAATAACGACAAGAAGCCGCCAAATTTCGCAGCTATTAAAGGAGTTTTTACTTATTTTGGGTAAATCTAAACCAAGTCACTCTGCTTGAGAAGACTGATTGCTCCAATTTGTCTGTAGATGTTTTGAGTAAAAGAAAAACGAACAAAACTAGACTCTTAATACAACTATTTATTAAGGAACGTTTGTATAAGTATGTACATACATATGTACGTCGAATACGATGGAGTATGGAGTACGTACGTATATGATCTATTTGCCACAATTCCTAATCTTAAGCACACATTTTTGTTTGTGGACTGTTGTTGAACTGATACATTCGTGAAACCATATGTTTCTTATCGTTTGCCTGGCAACAACAACTACAACAACAACAACAAATATTCTTGTTGTATTTTTTTTTTTGTTAAGTTTCTGATACGATTTGATTGCTGCATTATAGTTACTTGTGTTGTGTACAGTCAATGAATGAATTGACTGTGATTTGCTTCCTTGTTGTTCAATGTGATGCTAAACATAAGCTTTTGAGATTTTCTGTTGTTAGCCTGTTTTAAGCCGCACCCGTCTTAATTTTTTTTTTTTTTCTTTTGATAATAGCCTAGTCTAGAAACAGCCAAAAACAAATAGAAGTTTAAAACTGAAATCTAAAATGTTTTAAGCTTAAAACGTATGAAACGTATGAAAACTCCTGCTGTGCTTAAACACTCGCATTTGACGAGAAATGAAAAGCAGCGAGAAAAAAACCCGAAAATCTAAACGAACAAATGTTTTGGAATAAAAAAAAAAAAAAGAAAACAAAGTGCAGCGTAACATTTGCTAAACTGCAGATGTTTTAACGAATGTTTACTAAGTTTTTGATTTTTTTTTGGGTGTAAGAGTGTTGCCATATGCCATAAATTATTACCGAATTTTTAAAAAAATTGTGTACAATTTTCAAGAATTTTTTGGGGCATTTTTTAACAGGACATATCTTAAAGCCATGGTTAGTCTGAAAATGCATCAGTACAATAATCTGTAGGTTGCACTGTATGCGCACCTAGGCCTTGAACTACTAATGTTGATTCCAATTCAATCTATGATTTCAATTCTATCAATTCAAAATCAATTGAGCAGACATATTTGTTTCTTTGACAGACGCAAAGGCCTTGAAAATGCTTCGTATATGAGCCTTGAAGAAAAATCGGCCTAGTCTAGTAGGTAGTGTGTTGGCTTATTAGACGTAAGGCCACGGTTCAGACCTCAAAAACGAAAATATGAAAAAAATATTTCTTGGGCGACTTCCTCCCAGCAGATTTCTAGCAAGAACTCTGAGAGTAAATAAAAATTGCCATGAAAAGTTTGTCAAAAAAAAAAAAAAAAAAATCCGTCGTTCGGAGTCGACTTTAAACGTTAGGTCCCACAACATATGTTTAAAAAATTAACGCAAACAACATAAGTTTTGTGAGAAGCTAGGTCGTAATCCTAGCTGAAGAGTTGTAGTGACCAATTATGTATGTGTGGAGTGTGAGTTAATGCTGTTACCTAACTAAAGCATTATGATGGGCAAGTCTAATTTTTTTTACGTTACAAAGTATCGTGCTGAGACCGCCCTGCACATGACTTATTGGAATAGAATTATCGTTATCTGGACTAGTAAAAGGTAGAGTAATATACCCAGTCGAAGTGATTCAAAGGTACGACAAAGAAACTTGAAAAAGATAGCGAAACAAATGATTGTCATTTTCATCAACAGCTGTCTAAGGATCTGTTATAGATTTCGAAACATACTACGCAAGCGGTTAGCTTGGTAGCCACAAAAGAACTACTCAAGAATAATCGGAAATAGTGGTGAAGCATGAGTATGTGAATGTAATGTGGGAACTAAGCTCGCATAATACTGGGGTGAAAAAAACTTCACCTAATCGAAACCAAACATAATATTTCTTTGCCCCTCCAAATATACTTCTTTAACTACGTTATTAAACCTATGGGTTGTCGCTCCTCAATCAATAGAGGCAACTCCTATGACTACGTTTCGCAGCCTTTGAATAAAGTTGTACATGAACTCTCCGTAACTTCCAGATAGTTTTAGTTTGGTTGATGACCTATCAATTTGAATTATCGATTCGAATTATCGACTAAGAATTCCCAGATGTTAACATTTTGTGTTCCATATTTGATTTATCCTTACTGAAGGCAAAAGTTATCAAGTTTTTCAAATAAAATTACGAATTATATTTCACGACTACGAGTGGGGGTGAAAAAGGCCGTATTGTGTTCCTGGTGTAATATACCAGATCCTGTGATAAAAATCAAATCACTGAACTTCACATTAATAGACTAAGACACTACCTACTAGACTACCAGAGTGCCCAAGAAATATATTTTTTACTTATGCGTGCAAGAATGAAATTAGGGTGGGAATCGAACCCCTAACCCGGCATTAATAGACTAACAAACTACTTTCTAGATTAACCAGGGTACCCAAGAAATATTTTTAATTCCAAACATGCAAGAATTAAAAAATAGAGTGAGAATCGAATTCCTGACACCGACACTAATAGACTAACAAACTACTTTCTAGATTACCAGGGTGTCCAAGAAATATTTCTAATTCCAAACATGCAAGAATTAAAATATGGACTCATCACTCACGCTAATAGACTAACATACTGCCTACTAGACTATCAAGGCGCGCATGAAATATTTTCAATTCTAATGCCTGCATGAATGAAAATATAGGCGGAAATAAAGTCTTACTTCTTAAAACAGAGTATACCCTTTCACATTGAATCGTTTTCTTCTTTTCATCTTCTTTGGAAACGTTTTAATTCTTGGACCTAAGATATTTGATTCTATTTGTGGAATTCAATGTGGAATCTGTTCTAAAGTAGGTGACTTGTTATTATTGTTCTTCTCTTTTTAAAAAAAAAATATTTGGCAACCCTAAATATTTTTTTTTGTATAAGGCGCCTAAACGTACTTTTGTTTCTGTAAATAAATGCTTTAAGGAAGTATTTCTTGGGTATTTAGTTTTCGTTAAAATCTTAACAATTTTTTCTAAATTTTTTTTTAATTTTATCCGAAACCATAACTGAAAAACACCATCACGCACTGTGGGGGCTTTCCAGCGAATATGTATGTATGTGGACTGTTATGGTCGAGTGTTATGGCGATCAAATAAAAATTCAAATCAAGAGAGAGAAAAAACTAAACGTTGTTGTTTGTGTTCTTATCATTTAATGTGAAAAATTTTACATTCATACGATCCATAGTCCTTAAGATTGTGGAATAATTTTTTTAATTTTTTTGTTGTTGTAATTTCCAGCCTGATTACCATTACTACGTGTGCTGTTGACCAAACCCACACGCTGTTAAAAAAGAAAAGAAAAAAACTGATTTTCGTAATAGAATTTCGCATACAAAATTCGCAGCATGCGAGTGGGTTGGTTTTTATGCGATACGTTACGATACGATACGATACGATATGAGCTTGTTTTGTTTCATTATTATATCGAAATTTTCTTGTTCTTGTTGTTGGATTTGTAAAGCGTTAAATAGGTGCGTTTGACAATTTAATAGGAAATCAATTTTCATTTAAATTGTTCTTTTTTTTATTCTGTTGATTTCAGTTGTTGTTGTTGTTGCTGTTTGCTTGTAATGTAAGACATTAATCGGAGTGCTGAAAAACATATAAAAGCTATGTGGTAACAAAAACAACAACAACAACAACTGCATATGTATGTATTTATGTATGTAATAATAATAATCCAAGTGCAATACAATTGCACGCAATTTTTTAATTTTTTTGCAAATATTTCATGACGTTAAATGGCAAAGCGTTCAATGCAATTATGACTTGAAGGCATTTTCTTACGCGAGGGTATTAAATAAAAGCAGAAATCGATATTAATTTGATCAGTTGTAAGAGGTTAAAGGTTGCCAATATGTGTTGAAATATAGGAAAAGGCAAGTTGTAATTGGTATGTTGACTGGAAATGTTTTTTAGACGGTTTCTATCGTTTATATCTATAACATAGAAGCGGAGTGATAAGTTCTAACTCTGTATGAGTCATAGAGACTACGTTTATATCAGACCCGCAACAGTTCGAACCTAGAGTCGTTCAAGAAGAAAATAAATAAAGAAATATTATTAACATAACATAATTCATCATTACAACCATTTAGTCTGGATTACAACCTAGCTTCTCACACCATCCACGTTGTATGTGTGTGTTAATTTTACCCTTAGTGGCGGGACCTAGGTGATGCTTTATGTTTAATTGTTAGAATTCCCTCAAACCATGTTGAATATGTCCTTTTTCATCAGTAAACATTGTTTTAATATGAGATTATTTATGTTCTTCTTGTAAAAGGGTTTAGTCCTAGCAACTAAACAATAAGAAATTTATTTTCACAGGTTCCTACTGGGCACAATTATAGTCACAATATATGTTTACTTTGTATTTATTAACTCTTTCGCTGTATTTATACTTCATTTATTTTCGGTTTGGCAACATCTAGAACCTTAGTGTTGATTTGTTATTGTAATTTTTCCCCTGCCTTTTGTGGCATTTGTGTGTAGTTGTGTTATTGTAATCTTCTCGTACACATCCATACACAATTGGTCATTATAACTCCTTAGTCAGGATTACAACCTAACTTCTAACGTAAGTGGTGTATGTTATGTGTGTTAATTTTATATAAGAATAAAGGCACCTACAGTTTAAATGCGTCTCTGAAAGGCAAATTTTTGAAAAGCTTTTTCATGGCTATTTTATTTTTATTCTCATAGGTTTTGTCAGAAATCTGATGAGGGGCTGAAGTCGCTGAAGAAATATTTGGTTTTGTTTGAGACAGCTGAACTGGGTTTTGCACCATGGCCTCACGCCTAAGAAGTCTACACAGGCTAAGGATGTTTCATAAACTTACTGTTTTGTTT
>QOCX01001105.1:0-48125 GCA_005959815.1 Sarcophaga bullata | reverse complement strand
ACAAAAAAATTTTGACAACGAAGATACACCACAGCTGGCTTATTAAGGCCACCTTCTATGAATTCGTCTTGCTTCTGATGTAGATTTTTTCCATTTCTAAGAGTTCACATGGGAACACGGCCATATTTTTCAAAAGTTTTCTAGACTGTCATTTACTACTGCAGAGGACAACTTCATAATATATTTAGGAAACACAAAAAAAAAATTCGTAAATATTAATTTATTCTTCTAATCTTATGGATAAATTTTAAGACTTTTAACGGGCATTAACAGAAAAGATTTTTTGATAATTTTTACAGGTTTATCTATGGAGGAGAAATTAGTTATTTACAATAGTCGGAGTAATTAATACTATTTTTTTGATTCTCTACTACTTCTGTTTTTGTTATAGTATGTATGTATATATGATTGTGTATTATTTTTTGTTTTTTAATTAAAAAATTTTTTGTTTCGTTTTAAATAATATTGAAGTTTTAGATGAAAAAATGATATCAATTTAAGATAGCATTATTCTAATTATAAGATTTTAATAAGAAAAAATGAAATGAATGAAATAAAATAAATAATAAAATTGAAAACATTGTCAATAAATTTATATTTATTTGCGGCCACCATCGCATAAAACATCTACAAAATAAGCAATGACAACCATCACTGTCACGAAGCTTATAATGCACTTGCAATTAGTTGTGCAACCTCCTTCACTAACCTGCAACAAAAGAAAAAACTGTTTCCGTTGAGTGCATTGCTTTTATACCCTTTTCAATATGGGCTTTTCCTCATATTAATCAAAGCAATCTCTGCTAGATAAAATTAGCTTTCAAACTCAACGAAACAGTAGTCCTCCATTTCAGTGTTGTATTAAACCAGTAATAGTGTTGTATCTTAAGAAAGTCACACATGCTAGTGACGTACAATTTAATGGTAGCCGGTACACAGTATAATATTACAAAATAAAATAAAATTTAAATTCAAATACAAATATGCTACGCTACAGTCTCCACCTTTGGCTTACGGGATCTCGGCTAGAGCAATACGTCAACATATTATAAGGCTTCACTGCTTGGCATCATCTAGTTAGATTTTCTCGGTCGTCCTCGTCTCTTCATAGGATGAACTGATGCTGGATAATTATTTATGTTAGTGCCTTTATATAACGTTAAGGACGAAGAGTGGTAGGTACCAAGGGGAATATTCAAATTGTCTGATGATGATACTTCATATGTGTATGACCCTATTTTCCTTGGAATTACATAGAGGCCATCACGCTTGGGCACAAATTTGTTCTGCCTTTATCAGTATTACTCACCACATGAGTTGCCACCAATTTCAAAGTTATGCTGTGGTCATCTGTATTCTTCTACATATATCTCATCTTGGATCTTCTTTTCCGCCTCTTTTGCATTTTAAGAACACTGGTGATATGCTGTTATTTCCGGAATAAGACCCTCAGTCTCAACAATTTGTTTAACATCATGTTTTACATCGTCTAAAGTACGTATTTCTATATCAAATGTATGGTATGCAGCAGTATATCCAGTACTTTGCCATTTAACAGTATTCATTGCAAAACGTATATCAGCTAAGCATTGATGTCAATTATCATGTTGATTCTGCACCAATACAGCCAATTGCCTCTATATTTAACTATTCTTGCGTTCTACATTATTTGTCTCGGGGTGATAGACGTGTGTGAACTGCTGATGTATATCAAGACAATATTCGACTTTCTGCATAATAGCCGACACGAATTGTACATCATTGTCAAATTGAATACGTCTGGATATTCCATACCGTAAAAATATTTCACCTATAAGAATTTTGGCGTATAAGTCTGCGTTGCTTCTTTTAACTTACAAATTTTAGTCCATCGACTCCAGCTTCATCAACCAAGATCTATCTATAGCCCACTACTATTTGTGGTAAAGGTTCTAATAAGTCGACTGCTATAACTTCAAGTCGTTGATTACTAGAAATAGTATGAAAACATCCAGCGGGTTTCATATTTGTTGCCTTAAATCGTTGTCATTCTATACAGCCTTTAACATATCTAGCTATTTCACTACGCATTCCAGGCCAAAAATATCCGTTAGAAATACGTGCAATAGTTCTATCTGTGCCATAGTGGCCGGCAGTACTATCATCATGGTATGCTTTCAATATTTCAGGACGTTCTTGAGAAGGTATAACGAGTTGGGCATTTTTACAGTCATTATTTGAATAACAATACAAAATGCCATCATTTCGTATATAATTTCTGTTGAAATTATATATTTTAATATAATTATTTCTGTTGAAATTATATACGAATAGAGTTTTCGTCTTGTGTCTGTGTGAAAAACACAAAAGCAATTATCATCGACAGTTTCTTCGTGATCTGGACAGCATATCAGCTACAGCATTCATCTTACCAGGAATGTATTCAATTGTAAAATTGTATTGTTGGATTTGTAATCCCCATCTGGCTAGTCTTCCTGATGGTGATTTTAAGGTTAGTAACCACTTCAAGGCTTTGCGGTCTGTTAGGAGTTTAGGTTCCTCTAGTTCTATGTAACCATGAAATTTATTTCAAGCCCAAATAATATCCAGAGCTTCTTTTTCCATAGTAGAATAGAAGCGTTGCTCAATAAACGGCTTGGTTATTCTATTGGGTGTTTATCTTGACCTTCCCCCCGGAGTAAAGCCGCTTCAAGCGTGTTGCGTCCATTTTAGTGGAATATGGCATATTATCAATAGCCTCTTTTAAAGCGCTGAATGCCCTTTGCTCCTCAGCTCCCCATTTCCATACAGCTGCTTTCTTCGTCAAACTAATTATCGCCTATACCATGAACACGTTCCTTTATATTTCTAGGCTCTTTACGCTCAACAATTGCCTGAATTTTTACTGAAGTCTACTGCTATTCCTGCTGGAGTCAACAATTTTTACACTGGAACAGCAAATGCATGTAGTTTTATTCAATCGTAATTCGAACATGATTAGCCGACGTAGTATTGCATGAATATTCTCCAAATGTTGGTGAGAACTTTCCGAGCATATGATTATATTGTCAAGATAGACAAAAATACATATTGCCGGAACTCTAAATTTGAAACGATTAATTAACCTCTGAAAAGTTGAGGGAGTATTTCATAACCCAAATGGCATTCTTTTAAAGCGAAATGGAGTGATATTTTATCGCATTCTTCTTCAGACACTTCTACTCGATAGTAACCACATTTTAAGTCAAGTGTAGACATACATTTTATACTCTTGGCGGAATGTAATAAATCATTCATGCGAGGTAATCTTCGGTAATATCGGTTTCCAGTTTTCATGTTCATGGAACCCGATAAGGATGCAAAATTATCGGTACTGTACTGTGATTTTGCGCTGTGTACAGCATTGCCATTTGCCAAGTTGTCCCTTTTTTCCAAGTTTTTTGAGATGCGAAAAAATTTTCATTAAAGTTGTTTTCTAACAAAACAAGTTTTTTCGACAAAATTTAATTTTAAATTTTTTCCAATAAATTCAATAATAGTAGCAAGAAATATTTACATTTTTAAATAAAATAGTGTATATTTTATTAGTCCCGGGTAAAAGTAGCAAAGAAACACTAACAGAGGGCACCGGCTTCCGGTGTTTCCAGTGTTTCTTTAAAAAAGTTCGATACTTTAGTAGAAAACAAGTTTTTTTTGTAAAAAAAAGCGTTTTTTTTTTTGTAAAAAAGTTTTTTTTTTCAGAAATAAAAAGTTTTTTTTAATACTGGCAATGCTGGCTGTGCATTCAATTTTCAATTTATTCTTTACAGTTATAACTTGTCCCTGCATTCAATTTGATACTAATTTCACAATATCTGAACCAAATTTTGGTCGCCAGCAATATCCTCTAGTCAAATTTTTCATTTTATTTATTGCAAATTGTGAAAGATCGTGTTCGTCCAGTTGACATAGTTTTGAAAAAACATAGAGACGTTGATGCCTGTCGTATATCGAATTCTATCTGAGGAATACCAAAATGGTTTTATCTATTTTTCCTTTGAAGTTTCATTTTCCAACTCACTGCCCGTCAGAGGAAAATTTTGTATCCCTTCCACCTACACCACATTTAGCTCGTCAAATTGATTTCCGATAACGTTATCGGGTAATCTTGATACCATCGACTTCTCACTTAATCTCTTTACCTCAGTCACGTAAACAAATGGCTGCAGATATACGGCATAATGTTGCATCCTTGTAATAGGTAGCAATGGCAGTCCCTTCATAAGTAAGAATATTCGTGAAGCTAGCTTGTTGCTTGCAACCTAAATAAACTTGCTACCGAAAAGATAAAATATTGTGACTGGAAATTATGCATAAACCTTTTTGTCGATTTGACTGTACTTCCGCTTTGTAATAGACAATATTGGAGAAGCGATTTGGATTTCATTCAAAATATGTGTGACTCAAAACGTCTCCCATCAGCTCATTACCCCCGGTCTTAAACAATTCAGCGGATAGGCCATCAAGACCTGTAGCTTTATTGTTCTTAAGCCGCAAAATCTCCAAGCCATTATCATTAATTGGCTTCGGTATATCATCGTCTCTAGAGGCGGAATTGATGCCATCAGCGTAACAGAGTAGAGAAGTGTTGTCTCCTTAACCTCAGTATTCCTTATAACTTTACATTTGTAACCAAGTTTTCGTTTTCATTCCTGGCGGAAGATGCTCCCGCCTTGAAGCCCTTGATTTGATGCTTAACTCCTTGGTAGAATCAAGCATCATTTCTACATCTGAACAACTCGATATCCTCACGATCTCGCCTTTTCTGTACCCTCTTCTTGATTTTAAAAAATCGTCCCACATTCTTTCCCCTCTCTCTATAGTTCTCGACAATAGCTAGCGACAGTTACCTCGACACGCTCCTCATCCTACCAATGGTTTCGTTGGGGTGAGTGCTCGAAACCAACGACTGCTTTCTCATTATTAGCCCACAGTCCACCAGTGTCGTTCAGGCTTTAGCAATATACTAGATCGCACAAACCTCAAAGCGGAAATGTTCGAGTTGATAATTGGGCCTCTGACACTTGTCTAGTACATAGGAAATGTGCCTTGCATCAACCACAATGAGATCGAATTGATTGGCTGTTGATCGACCTGTGGAAAACCAAGTGGCTGGTGCTACATACTATCATGTTCAGTCCTTCATTCGCCATGAGGGCATTATGCAGTTGGGGGAAACGCCTGGCGTATGGAGAGTCCTTTTTACTTTTCCTTTATACGTTTGCCGTGGTCGTCAACTTTTGAGGGGATCTTATTATAGGCTTATGTAATTGCTTTCATTGGTTATTGTTTTTACGTGATGGGTTCCAAGCCCTACGCAGAGCTCAAATTTAAACCTAATCAAGCTGTAATTAACAAGGTGAGTTCATTTATCAAGTTACATAGAAAATATTTCATTTTTAATTTTTTCTAGATTACTGGCATTTACATAAGCTGATAGCACAAAACCAATACAACTTTTAAGAGTATATGAAAAAATGTGTATAAGTGTATGGGATATTTACATGAAAATTGTTAACAATAAGCATACACTATTGTATATTCGTCAAACATAACACTGGGTGTTCACAATTAAAAACTGTATTCAATACAACATAGTCGATACAAAGTCGTGTGAATTGATCAATAGTTACGGTTTTTACAATGTTGTACTCTTTTTCAAAAGAAGCTCATCTTGTTAAATACACTTTGAGTGTTACCATGTTTCAATTTATATCCTATAATTACAGTGCTGTATTATTTAGCTTACGATGAAACGTGAAGAAGACTGAATATTGTGAAGTGCACGATATGGAGAAGATACAGCAGAGTGAGAGTATGGAGCAAAAATTGATAGGAGGTAATTTAATGAATATGTTGAAAAAGAAACTGAAATTATAAAAAAAACGACCTTAATGTGTGCCGCTCACCTTACGCTAATGGGAGGGTAAAAAGGTTTACAGGTCGCTTGGCCTAAGTAAACACTGAGAGGGAATATTTTGGGATATTATGCCTGAAGAAATTGAACATAGTCTTAATAACTTAAATTATAGAGTAGTTAGAAACAGTCCAGTGTTATGTTATTTGAAACGGGTTAAAGGGGGAAGATAATTAATTCACAAGGGAGGCTTTAGTAAATAGTGTTCTAAAAGGTGATATTGATACAATTCGAAAGAGAGCAGCCAAGACATAAAACGAAATGTAAAATTACAATGAAATGTATATCAACAAAAGTAGGTAACCCCCAACAGTATATTAGAATTTATGTATAATAAAAATTGTCCCCATTGAATATTATTATAAGTTTTGACTAGTCATGTAAGTTAACAAAGGATTACAGTTCAAAAATGACAGAAAATAACTATAGAGCGGTTATGGTACTGATTATTTATATTTATATTCTTTCACCTTTTTTATTTTATTTTTTTGATTGTTTTTATACGATTTATGAATTGTATTAAATTTTAAGATATGGTATGTATGGGTGCAAGTACCATTTTATTTATTTTTTTTTTGCTGAATCAAGGTTATTCGATTAATCAAAAGGTTTATTTAAGTTTCTTGAGAGTATTTTGACCTAATTCGCTATGTATAGCAGGGATTGGCACAGTTTAGTGATAACGTTTTTGTTTTCCAAAAATTTAATTCGCTGTGTTTTAGATTATTTTAATTAATGATTGACCAATTAAGTACAAGAGACTTGCTGAGATGTCGATATGCGTAAAGGTTCTGGGAGTTAACAGGAGGGTAGGACTGCAATTGTTCTTCCCTCTTGGTATACCTTAACTAATCAATTACAAAATTCATTTCCACTGACGGTATTATTTTTCCAACTTTGATTACTTTAATATCCTGGTTTGCAATTCATTCTGAGGCTTATGATATTTCGTTACCAGATATATTTTTATACTACTCCGTAATTTTCTGTGATTTAGTTTTAGAGTTTTGTTTTTGCTTTTTTATTAACGTAGCACTTTCTAAAATGATACTATTATTAAATTAATCTCCGAGTCATACTGATTTATTGCCAGGTTAAGAGATACAGGTACTGTGAGAATAAATTTTGCCTGATTATGGCAATCAAGATTTGTTAACGCCTGGAACATTTACATTCAATATCTCACTTTCTCTAAACTGTTAACTAAGTCGATTCTTATAAGCTCTGTAAATTTTTTTGTAAGAGACTGATGAAGGCCACATGTTTTCTTTATATGGTTTCCTTTTGTCTTCTAGGGACTGACTATCCTAAAAAGCCGACTGATGTCAAAAAATTATCTGATGGATTTCCGTCATATTTTAAAAAATTGGAGTAAAATGTGTGTTTTGGCGCCACACTGCTGTACAAAATAGACGAAAAGACATAGTTTTTCTAATGTAAATTGGCAATATTTTCATTTACTATATATTCCTTAAATTTAAATTTTTTAAGGTTCAAGAAAATTGTATTATATTTTTATACGATAAACAAACGAATGACGAGCAACTTTTCTGTATAAATGTTCCAAATAAGACAACACTGATAACACAAAAAATATAATTTTATGAAATCTTTCATAAAATTATGAAATCGAACAGACTGTCATAAATCATGCTTTAGCTACTCTTTTTACATGTCGAACGACAAAATCTGATAGTCAGTCTTAACTGTTATATGCCCCTCTTAATGTCATATTAATCAATTTCATATATACAAATACCATATTGCGAAATTCGTTATAACGTCTCCGGCATATTTGATTCGCAACTAGCACACATGTTTGATAAAATTTTTATTGATTGATAGCATGATGTATCTAATGGTGTTTTATTTGCTACAAAGAAAATGTCACCCTGTTACAAGGTACATTAAAAAATGCTAACCAACCTTGTTATAATGTAATTTTTTATTTGAGAACAACATAACTTACTTACTTACTTAATTGGCCATAACAACCCGATTAACGGATTTCGGCCTGCCACAACACATCCTTCCAGGCGCCTCTGCTTCTTGCACGCCTACGCCAGTTGGACACACCAATCAATGACATGGTTCCTCGATTTGGTCCTTCCAACGGATACAAGGTCGTCCTCTTCGCCGACTTCCGCAGATCCCCACATCAAATACCCGCCGGAGCATCCTCCTCCATTCGATATTAATACGCTGCAAAACGTCCATGTCGCTGAGGAGCTCATACAGCTCACTGTTGTATCGGAAGCGGAAATCTTCGCCAACTCGCACTGGACCGAAGATCTTACGTAGGACTTTTCTCTCGAATACTCTCAAGGCTGCTGCATCGGTGCTTAATAAGGTCCATGCCTCTGCGCCATAAAGAAGCACGGGTAGGATGCGCGTCTTGTAGAGTATTAGTTTCGTCGCATGAGAGAGGTCTCTGTTACTCAATTGCCTATTGAGACCATAGTGGCACCTGTTGGCAAGAGTGATCTTGCGCTTGATCTCCAGACTGACATCATTTTTGGTGGTAACGGCGGAGCCAAGATAGATGAATTCTTTGACTACATCAAAAGTATAGTTATCGGCCGTAATCTGAGAATCAGTACGCCGCACTTCTCTACTTGTCGATAACATATACTTTGTTTTACTCTCATTTACTGCCAGACCCATCTTCGCAGACTCCCTTTCAATAGCGCTAAAGGCAGCAGTAACACTTCGCTTGGTACGCCCTATGATGTCAATGTCGTCAGCGTACGTAAGCAACTGGACACAAATAGTGCCATTGCGATGCACTCCCGCCTTTCGCAAAACACTCTCCATGACGAAGTTGAAGAGGTCGCATGATAAGGGATCACCTTGTCTGAAACCTCGCACGGTGTCAAAAGGTTCTTAGAGGTCCATTCCTACTTTAACGAAGCTGCAGGAATTGCTCAAGGTCTTTCTGTTTAGCTTAATCAGCTTCGCAGGTATACCAAGCTCAGACATTGCGGCAAAAATACGATCGACAAAGGATGGTGTGTGTCAACTTGTTTTTCGTGGGTCTTTTCCAGGATTTGGCATAGTGTGAAGATCTGGTCGATGGTGGACTTGCCAGGTCTGAAGCCGCACTGATAAGGTCCAATCAGTGTTTTGACGAGTGGCTTCAGTCGTTCACACCATACGCCTATAAGAACCTTATATGCGATAGAGAGAAGGCTTATACCCCTGTAGTTGGCGTAGGGTCTCTCTTTTCCAGGATAGGACTGAGGACACTGAGGTGACAATCGTTGGGCGTACTTTCCTCTAGCCATATTTTGTAAATAAGCTGTTTCATGCGCCCTACCAACTCATTACAACCGGTCTTAAACAATTCAGCGGAGAGGCCATCAGCACCTGCCGCTTTATTGTTTTTAAGCCGCATAATCGTGACTTTGACCTCTTTCTGGCTAGGCGGCGGAATATCCACGCCGTCATCGTCGATTGGGTAAGGAACATCATCTCTAAAGGCGGAATTGGTATCGTTATCGCCATGTAGCAGAGTAGAGAAGTGTTTCCTTCACAACCTCAGCACCCCCTGCGGATCTGTAACCAGGTTTCCATTCTCATCCTTGCAGGAAGTCGCTCCGGGTTTATAACCCTCGGTTAGACGCTTAACCTTTTGATAGAACTTTCGAGCGTCATTCCTACATCTGTACATCTTGACTTCCTCACGCTTACGCCTTTCCCGCTCCTTCTTCTTGCGTCTGAAAAGGCGTCTGTCATCCCTTCTCCTCCCTCTATAGTTCTCGGCAATGGCTCGCGTAGCGGCAGACTGCAACGTTTTCTTGTATGCGGCGTTTATCGCTGCAGCTGCCTTGCGACACTCCACATCGTACCATTGATTTCGTTGAGCTGGGCGCTCGAAACCAAGGACTGTTGCTACAGTAGTGCACAAGGAGTGGGAGATGTTGGCCCACAGTACACCAATGTCGCTGAGATTAGATAGGGAACGACGGAGAGTTGAGCGGAGAACGCCTCTGCTGTCCTTTGTGATCGCAGCTTCTTAACGTCCAGCTTTCGCAGTGTACTAGAGCGCGCAGGCCTCGAGGCGCTAATGCGCACTCGGAACTTGGCTGCGACAAGGTAATGGTCCGAGTCGATGTTTGCACCTCTAAATGTGTGCACATCTAGTATACTAGAAACGTGCCTTCCGTCAATCACAATATAATAGATCTGGTTGGATATTGATCGATCAGAGGACATCCAAGTGGCCTTGTGGATGTCGAGATGCTGAAACCCGGTGCTGCATACTACCATGTTGCGCGCCGCGGCGAAATCGATCAGCTTCATACCATTGGAGGTAGTGTTCGCGTGGAGGCTGGACTGTCCTACAATGAGGCCAAAAATACCTTCTCCGAGTACAATTTTGTCGTCATGGGCCGGACACTTATCATATACGTCCTCGAGTTTAGCCTAGAAGGCATCCTTAACCACATCGTCCTTTTCTTCCGTCGGGGCGTAAGCACAAATTAGGCTGATGTTGTAGAATTTTGCCCTGATGTGGATTGTGGCTATTCTTTCGTTCACAGGCGTGAACCCAGAGATAAAATGGCGAAGTCTCTTACTAACCACAAATCCGCATCCGAATTCGTGCTTATCAACATGGCAGCTGTAATACACATCGCAGGATGCTAGCGTTTTGCATCCTTGTCCTATCCATCGCATTTCCTGTATGGCAGTGATGTCCGTCTTACGTTTCATGAGGGCATCCGCCAACTGGGCGGAAGCGCCTACCCTGTGAAGGGTGTGGACGTTCCATGTGCATATTCTTAAATCGTAGTCCTTTAAACATTTGCCGTGGTCGTCAACTTTTAGGGGGATCCTTATAGAGGCTTGCGTTTTGGTCTTGACTGGATTTAATATTTTTACGTGGTGGGTTCCAAGCCCTACGCACAACCCAAATTTAACGTCCAAGAGATTGGACTTCGCTGCACGCATTAGTTAACATCTAGCGGGTGCTAGAATGCCATCCAGGAGGGGCCACGAGGAGGCTGCGTGTCAACTTGAATACAGCAAGACAAGGATCACCCTGGTGATCGCCATGTTGACCACAGTCAGAAACTTTACCTTGTTTGCATACAATCCATCCCTCCTAATATATAACACAAATATTGATAAAGAGAATGCCCTGTGTTTACCACTTTTGTTGTATTTTTCGATTTGTTTTCAATCAATTGTGTAAATATAGAAAAGGTGTTGCCAGACTGCTAAATTTTCGACTTCATTTTTGAACACTTTTTTTATAACAAAAAAAAAATTGTTAACGCTGTTCTAACACTGAATGCAATTTTTTTTACATTACTGTCCATGTAATGTTTCCTGAACGCTACTCCACAAAATAATGAAAAAATTAACTTCAAAATTGGATATCGATACCAGGCTACTTTTCCTAAATTTAAACAAAAGATATCTGCTTTACATGGTATTTTCTACACCCTCGATTTATACAGTGCATTAAATGTAATGCCCTCCACCATTAGCAAGTGCGAATTATTTAGAATAAACATACTATCCCTTTAGAGTGCGAAACATATGCACGAAATGCACATTTTTTGGTAGACATGAAAACACTATAATTCGATTTGATTGAGGGACTGAAAAATGGTGACCAAACAAGAAATCGATCTCGATCGCACTCTACAACGATTTTTAGCTGTTAATTTAATTTAATGTAATAAGCGAACAAAACAAGTATTCGGGTCGGCGTCCACTTTATTAATCATTTCAATTCTTTTTTAAAAGAATTACAAGCTGAAGTTTATAATAAAAGTATTACTCCTTATTATATAGGAAAGAAAGAGACAAATAGATTTACATAAATGTTCAATAATACTATACAGTTATACATAGTAAAAATATTGTAAGAGGTACCTGCGACTACAACCAATGTAACCGACGACATCATAGACTACTACAACTCGATCCCCTGATCTCACCTTACATACATGTACCTTCACGTCCCCTAAACCATGGGTGCAGACCCCACTATATGGTTTTCGGGACTGTTGAAACCCCTCAACATCTTCCAAAACATAGCGATTATTTCGTAAGACCCTCTATATTTCGTAATTAGTTTACGTGATACACCAGTCGAGGAATCACAATTGTTCACCATAACGTAATCCCCTTCCTTATATTCTGTCGGACGCTTCCTTTTCCTGTTAAAATACTTCTAGTTGTAGTCCTGTAACCCCTTTTGGCTCTCATTCGCTCTAGACCTAATTAAAGCATGATTCTTTCGTACACCATCAGACGCATCAATTAAACATTCCCTAAGCAGATCAATCACCTTTCCCTTTTGTATCAAACCAAATAACATCACACTTGGGTGTTCACCAATCGACTTATGAACAGTAATATTCAAACAATACTCAACATGCTCCAATACGTTGTTCCAAAAAATTCATCTTTGCGGATCCACTAACTTTGTTACCATTGAACCTATCGACCTATTAACCCTTCCAACATGGCAGTTCGCCTTAGGCGAAGCAGTGGCGACCAAAATGTGGAAAATATCATTCTCCCTCAGAAAATCTCTAAAATCCGTAGAAGTAAAACAGGATCCGCGATCACTTATCACACATCTAGGGCGACTATAACATCGAAAATAATTCCTCAATGCTAAAATCGCCTCTTTCGCGTTGGTTGTCGTCGTGGGATAAAATCTCACAAATTTCGTACATGCATCAATTACCACAAGAATGTGTTTCAAAACTCTGCCCTTATCTATTGGCCCGACGTGATCCACATGAATGACATCAAATGGTTGACTCGATTTTGGTATACTATGTAGAAAACCTTCCTTATTTCCGCGATTTCCGGAGTACACAATGCAATTCATACAATTCGCTATGTGATCAGCAGTCTTCGACCTCATCTTCGGGAACCGATAGCACTTCGAAATCAGCTCCGTCACTTTATCAACTCCTAAATGTCCCATTTCATTATGGGACATTTGTATTCTCCATGTCATCAGGACTTGAGATAACCATCATTAGTCTTCCTTTACAATACGCCATTCCTCATCTCGTACAAAGCGTGCTTCCCTTCCTGTAATAATTCCCTGAAATCCTTCAGCTCCCGATCCCTGTTCTGACGAATAACTAAATTTTCCTCGAACGTGTTTGATTCTATAACCATAACATTCGTGCTCCTACTTAGTACATCAACATGCTGCATCATAGTTTTGAAGATTCAAATCCCAGCGCGCTATTCTTGGATTTAACTCCTTTTTATTCAGCGTCATAGTCAGATACGCAAATATGTACGAAATCGCTTCAAAACGATGGTGGAAAAATAAAAAATAGGGTGAAATTTACAATCCTCCTTCTGCAGCAAAACAGCATCAAACCCGATGGAACTCGCATCATAATGCAGTTCCGCTTCATCCCTAAGGTCATAGAGCTCCAAAATTGGCGATCCCATTAATTTCTCCTTTAACAATTCAAATGCTCTGAATTCAGCCTCACCAAACACAAACTTAATGTCTCTCTTAGTCAAGTCGTATAATGGCTTAACAATTATCGAAAAATCCTTTACAAACCTACGAAAATATGAGCATAAACCCAAAAAACTCTGAACAGAGAGCTGCCTATCAGGTACCGAGAAGTCCTTGATAACCTGTATTCCCCTTTCATCCGCTCGTATACAATTGCCACTTATATTGTATCCCAAATACTTAACCGATGTCTCGAACAATCGGGTAAAAACCTCCCTGAGAATCTCAAAATGCTCGTCTATACCCACAATGGCAATCATTATATCATCCAAATAAATTATAATTTTATCGTCCCTAACCATGTCGGAAAAAAATCTATTCACAAATCTCTGGAAAACAGAAGGTGCATTTTTCAAGCCAAAAGGCATCCTTGTAAATTCAAACTGGCTCATCGGAGTCACAAACGATGTATACTTCACAGAATCAGGCTCAACGAACACATGAAAGAATCCATTTTTCAAATCCAGCTTGGTAAAAAATTGTTTCCCTGAAAGTCTGTCCAACAAATCATCAATCAAAGGTATAGGATAACAGTCCCTCAGCTTGACCTTGTTCAAATTCCTATAATCCACACACATTCGCAAACCTCTAGTCTTCTTTCTAACTAAAACTATTGGTGACGCAAATTCTGACTCACTTGCTCTGATGTATCCTTTATCTAAATATTCATCCAACAATTTCTGTATTTCGCGTACGATAACCTTATTTCCTTTCCGCATATGATAACCTTCTGGGGCTACAACTAAATGGTTTATCATCACTCAGTCTGAGCTTAATCTCACTAAATACCTTCGGTTTAGGAGGACGCTCCGGTTTTACATAATACTCGTCAAATAATTTACATCTATCACCATACTTAATACAATCCCCAACAATAAAATCAAATTAACGATCACCACTCAAATCAATAGACAAAATCTGTTTACAAAAATCCTCACCATTCCCTGCGCGCTCGACTAACATAACCAAACAAGTTTTCCTATTATTAACAAAAAGTTTTAATTTTCCAAGTACAATCAAACGGGAAAAATTTATCCCAAAAAATTCCTTTTCATTAAAAAAACAAAAATTTATCCAAGTCAACGTACACAACGTCAGATCTCCTCACAAAACTGATCCTACTGCCCGAGTCCAGTAGACATTCTAAAGAGAAATTAGTTTCAAACTTAAAATCTATAGAAAACTTATAATACTTAACATACTCATCGTTGACAAGATGTACGGCAGGTTTCCTTTCTGGACAGGTAGCGACAAGATGCTCCAAACTTCCACATGCGTAGCAAGCATGTTTTTTGGTTGGTATTGAGAGGCAAAATGGCTAAACAAGTTGCAGTTGTAACACCGGATTTTATTTTCTCCTACTTTGGTCATCTCATCTTTTTTTTAATTCGTTCCGTTTGCTTTAATTGGATTCCAGAAGACGCCCGAAGCAACAACCCTTTCTCTGTTTGCGTCTTAAGTTATACGTCAGGGATGCCATCAATAATTTCGTCGATGAGTTCATCTTCTTCAATACCAACTTTATAAGATAACATGACTTTATCATTATAATATTCGGAAAACGCTTCACCATCTCTTTAGAACAGAAAATTTCCTTCATTTCACCCAATATTTTGTCAGAACTTTTAAAGACTAAATTTGGCTTTCAATGTAGCCATGGTTGAGCTTTACCTTTAAACTTACACATCAAAAGTGTTTCTTAGTATTTGCATCGGATCCACTCGTTTATACTTTTAAATTGAGTCATCCATATCTCTGGCAATACTCCTCCATCATACTCGAGAATCATGTCTTTTAAAACAGTAAATGACACGCCCATTTTCTTGGTATTAAACTCATCCTTCTTTAAAGTTTCATACACTTCTTCATCTTTTTGTTTACTTTCATTTCCAACGATCATTTTAATCAAATCACTCTCTCGACGAAGAAGATATTTTTCATATTGAATTAATTTCAGTTCTTTTTCCATCAGAAAGTTTAAAAGGTTGCTATCATTTTTGTTCATGCCACAATTACTTTTTTCCGCAATACTTCGTTGTTGTAAATCACCACTCGTTTGTTGTATACCATCACTCATTTGTTGTTTCTCATTTGTACTTGTTCTTTCATAATCATTTGCCCTTCATTCCACTCTATTTCCGGGAACACCTTCATCATCGTTTTCAGACAAATTAATTAATTTTAAATTCTGATCACTCGCTTCGAAAGTTGGGCACTCGCTTCTTATTGGTACAGGCACATTGTTAATTCTCACTAATAATTCACTTTGGAACCCGACGGTGGAAGGCCAAGGTGCTGTAGCCAGAAGCGTAACTGGGCAACAGTGTAGTTTGTTCCATCAACTTCCTCCATGCTTTTCTATATTATATTATCTATCTTTATAGGTTTAAAATTTTTTAGCCACAAATACTGTTTAACACTTTCCACTTCTGAAATTTGTAATAAGCGAACAATTAATGATTTCAATTCTTTTTTTAAAAGAATTATATGCTGAAATTTACAATAAAAGTATTACTCCTTACGTATTACTCCTTTACAATAAAAGTATTACTCCTGACTATATAGGAAAGAAAGCGACAAATAGATTTACATGAAGGTTCTAGAATGCTATACAATTATACACTCTAAGAAATATTGTATCTTATATAAGAAAGAAAGAGATAAATATATTTACATAAATTTCCCAGCCTTATTGTATAAGAAAGAAAGAGACAAATAGATTTACACAAAAGTTCTAGAATACTATACAATTATACACTTTAAAGCTGGATTCACCCATGGTTTCGGAACAAAATTTTTATTATGAGACAATTTTAGTTTTTTGAGAGTTTGTTCTGAAACGATTCACCCACTTCGAACAATTGTTCCGGAAAAACAAGGGTACCATATGAAATATGTTTCTAAACGACGTGTTAGTTTTACTATTAGGCTGCACAGTAGCATTTTGTCTTTTAATATTTTTTAATTATTTTGATTATTTTTTAATAATAATGAACACAACATTAACCATCGTGTAACACATTAACTACCGAGTGAAACATTAATAAAGAAAATGAAGCTAATGCTCTGGATTTTATTATACATACAATATGTATAATATAGTATATATAATATAATGTGGCAGCTCGTTTCAATTTTGCGTATAAAATTGAAATATCTAGCAGTATTATTCAATTGTTTCAGAACAATAATTAAAATTAAACCAATTCAAGCTGAAAATGTTCCGAATAAAATTTACTCTCTTCCCCTCTCTCTCTCAAAAAGAGACGCGTCAAACTCCATATAAAAAAAATTGTTTCAGTACAAAAATTTTATTCCGAAACCATGGGTGAATCCAGCTTAAGGAATATTATACCTTATATAAGAAAGAAAGAGATAAATATACTAACATAAATGTTTTAGAATACTATACAGTAATACATAGTACACATATTGTAAGATGGTTTATACTGTGGTAAGAGGTACCTGCGACTACAACCAAAGTAACCGACGACATCATAGACTACCACATTAATTTAATTTTAAAATTCTGTTCTATAATTAGAGTTCCTTTGAACAGAGAATTTAATTTAAACTATTATGTAAATTTGGGCTCTAAACTGAAAAGAGAAGAAATCTTAAAAAATTCATATCTGATTAAATCGGAATTGAAATTCACTTGTAACATTTTTTTGCGATATCAATTATAATATATATTAAAAAAGTTATGGCAACACTGTCCAACATAGTAAACAAACAAACGCGGTCTGTGAGCACGACAAACTTACATTTACGGAACAAGATTGCTGATTTGGGAGAACCAAATACAAGAAAATAAAGTATTTTTACTAAACTGTTTAAATAGCAGCAAATAAAAAAGATACCACTAAATGAAATGAGTTATTACAAAAGAAGGTCGAATACCGCCACAATTTTATGTAGATGAAATGAGGTTTAGAAGAATTGTTCTTCTTATAAGTATTCTCCTTACAATGATATTATTGTACTTGATACAACATAGCTACGATGTGTTTTCCAGAAATCCAAATATCATAAGTGAAACCGTATATAGCCAGCATGCCAAGTATGTCCAAAAGTCTCGTTCAAATGTTTATGTAGTAGAAAAAATATTCACATATTTACGTTTTTCAGGTCGTTGGCAAAACCAATTTTATACATAGCAGTGGTGGCATGTGGACAACGTTTACAGGAAACATTAGTAATGATCAAATCTGCGTTGCTCTTCAATTATCCAAAAGACAAATTGCACTTTCTAATTTTTGCTGAAAATCAATTACATCAAAGTTTTAATGAAAAACTGAATGATTGGCGTTCACTGAAAAAAGGCGAATTTGATTTTGAATTGTTTCCATTACAGTTTCCATCAAATGGTGAATGGAAAACTTTGTTTAAACCATGTGCTGCCCAGAGATTATTCCTTCCGGTAAAAAATTTATCTTCACTTTAAAATTTGTTAACTACTTTACACCATGTTAAATAAATCTTTAATTTTAAGTGTGACAAAAATCGTCGTTGCAATAGGAGAATCTACAGTTAGAATTTCAACTCTTTCAGATTTTTGTCCAATGTATTAACGTTAAAATTTTTATAAGTAATGTAGCGCTGCAGTTAATACCGTTATTAAAAGGGTGTTTACTATCATAAAATGTTTCGTTTAAGCCATTAATTTGTCATTGCAGTCTGTTAAATTAAGTCACTTTCGAAAAGAAAAAGGTTTTTAGAAAACCATGCAAATTGGAGTAAACTGCAAAGGCTTATCTCCGTGTAAACCGCGACATTTATTGTTTTATAAATTACCAAACAATTACACTTTTAATTACGTTTTTTAATTATTAAATTACACTTTTCTTTGTAAGAA
The DNA here is from genome assembly GCA_005959815.1 of Sarcophaga bullata. Lineage (NCBI taxonomy): Eukaryota > Metazoa > Arthropoda > Insecta > Diptera > Sarcophagidae > Sarcophaga > Sarcophaga bullata. The sequence goes on along the minus strand of QOCX01001105.1, from coordinate 29,822 downwards.
ACCTGACTCCTTACTTTCTTCGTCTAATATATTGGACATCACCTGGCAGCCAGCTAAAGCGACTTACGTACAACTCATTCTGAATTAGCAGCCTCAAATTAACTCACAATACTAAAAGGGTTAACTAAATTTTTAGCTCCGGAAAATGAGCGGAACTTACTTACGTTAAATGTCTATGTATGAATTTGTAAACTTATATTTTAAAATAGTGTCAAAAAGGTTAAAAATAATAATTAATCAAACAATTATTCAACAAAAGAAAAGAAAAAAATTTCTTTATTTCTCTACTTGTACTATGTATTATTATTTCGATTTTGTTCTTAATTATTCGCAGGCATATAAAGATATAAATTAGAGTTAAGTTAGGTGTTTTCGTTAATTATTTCCGTATACTTTCATTTATATAAAATTAAAATTGTTTCCTAGTATTAATAGTAATTTTTTCACCAGGATGAAATTAAAGCCTCAAACATTTCCGCTTAAGTGTAATTTATAACTGATAAGAGTGCAACATGTCTCAGTTATTACAGAGATCTTTTCATTTCCATCACAATCTTTCGTAACCTTTACTTCAATTACATATTTACTCGAAACTTTTTTAAAAACACAAATGTTTTAATTCTCCTTTTAGTCACTTCTAAAAACAGTCGAATCCCTTTTGTATGTGGACACGGACATATTATTTTTATCGCCTGTAGGAGATATTTGGAGATATTTTAATAAATTTAATGATACTCAAATAGCCGCACTTACTCCCGAACATGAAGATCCAAATATTGGTTGGTATAATAGGTTCGCACGTCACCCGTATTATGGTCCACTGGGAGTTAACTCGGGAGTAATGTTAATGAATCTAACTCGAATGCGTCAGTTTAAATGGGAAGAACATGTATTACCCATACACAAGGAGTATAAACTACGTATAACTTGGGGTGATCAGGACATTATCAATATCCTTTTTTATTACCATCCAGGTATAATAAAATTTTTATTAACGAAATAAATCTATAAAATAATTTTATATAATATTTTTTAGAAAAACTTTATATAATGCCATGTGAATATAACTACCGTCCCGACCACTGTATGTACATGAGCATATGCAATGTATCTATGGAAGGTATAAAAGTAATGCACGGAAACCGTGGTTACTTTCATTCGAACAAACAACCATTATTTCGTGTCACTTTTGAAGCCGTTGAAAGTTTTCAGTTCAACAATAATCCATATACCGATTTTTTAGTACCTTTGCAGGAAGCAATGCAGAGTCCCACCGTAACTGAATCAAACTGCGGTAAAGTTTCTAAAGAACTTCTACTACTTGCAAACAAAATTTTTAAGAACGAATATTACTATGAATAGATGTATATTGTTAACATTTCAGTTTATCAATGTCCCCTAAAAAATATTCGCAACATTAAACTGTATTACTATAAAAATGTTATAACTCATGTACAATTTTTCATTTTTTAATGTAATTTAATTTTTATTATACATATCTTTTTCAACATTATATGAAGTATTAAAGAGATTAGCGAAAGAAAACCAAACATATTTAGCTCCTGCGCTTTTTTTTTTTTTTGCTGAGGGATAGAGAGAGCTAGCTGGGTGGTTTTAAATACGCATATCGACATATCAAGAAGAGTCAGGCAGTCTTACCTAAGGCACTCCATGAAACAACATAACAATAAGAAATAACCGGTTTAACAATTCCAAAACATATTCGGAGAATGGCCCTAGGCAGAAGCCACCAGATCCTATACATATAGTTCCTACATTGATAAAGTGCATTTAGTCCCTTATTTATTCTTCCCTCTGTGTTTCTTATCCAGTTTAGCTTATTGTCTGGAATAACGCGGACATATTTGACCTCAAAGCACGAAGGAAGAGATTTACCACCCAATCTCGGTAAATTGAAGCTTTCAATCTTATACCAGCATGAGAACAATATAAGTTCCGCCTTATTAAGATTTATACCTAGGCCACAATTTGCAGCCCAGGATATAAACATACATTAGCCACTAGGAACTATAAGTGTTTAATCATAAGTATCCTTAGTTGCACGCTTAAGAATAGAACATCCATCTAGACTCGATCGAATCAGTCAATTACTCAGCATGTGAGTGATAAACCGTACCAGAAAATACGGGGCTTATATACCCCTAAGTGTATCCTCAATTGAAGAAGTGATAACATTGGCTAACAAAGTGCACTCATCCGTAGCCAAATTCATTTCAACAAGGCCTGTCACATCATGAAGAGCGTTTTCAACCGACTTACGCCTAACATACGCATGTTGCGACATACTACTCAGAGATCATTCTATGTTTGACCTCAAATACAGATCGATAAATCTGTCGCCGTAGTCTAGCGGGTAGTGTGTTGGCTTATTAGACGAAAGGCCACGGTTCGAATAACCCGGTGAGACATCAAAAACGAAATATGAAAAAAATATTTCTTTGGCGGCTTCCTCTCTGCAGATTTCTGGCAAAAACTCTGAGAGTAAATAAAATTGCCATGTAAAGTTTCTCAAAAATCTGTCGTTCGGAGTCGACTTTAAACTGCAGGTCCCGCCACTCATGTATAAAATTAACACACACAACATAAGTGGTGTGAGAAGCTAGGCTGTAATCCTGACTGAAGGGTTGTAATGGCCGATTATGTATATATGTGTGTTAACTTTCAGGACCGCTGTGGTTTACAGACTTTTTGCTCTCGCCTGCGACTTAAGACTTTTTATTTCAATTTTTTTTAACAGATTTTATATTAATTTTAAAAATTTCGTTTTTACAACTTTTATCGCATGTAATATGTTGGCTTTGCAGTTTCTTTAATTCAGCTGTTATCACAAAATACACAGAAGGGAAAATTATGACGTTTAAAATGCGCTCATAACAGCAGCCTTTAATGGCAAAATTAGAGTGAGAAGAAAAACTTTATATCTTTTGCAAAGCAAATGTGTTAGAAGCAACAGATATACAAAGTGAAAGTTGGCGGATAAAGTAGAAAAATTAAATGTAAATAAACATTTAATTTGTCTTAAAAAAGGAGAAATTTGGAATATTTTTTAATTTCTTCAATGAAAATTTTAAATATTCCTTAATGTTTAAATATTAATCGAAATGTGGGTGATTTTCGGTCACAATGAATATAGTTTTTTGTGCAAAATGTAATTAAGAATTTCTTTCTGAAATTTGCCAATATTTTTTAATTTATGGAACGAAAAAGTTAAAAGTTATTATTATTATTAGTTCTTATTATTATTTATTAATCTTTCACACATAAATTCCATTTTTTATTAACACGCGCCAATATAAAAAGCCCACCACAAAAGCTAAAAAAGCATAATAAACAAAACAGAGAAAACGAGAGAGAGACAGAAATACTTTTTGATAATATTTGCTATCCCTCTCACATTTCCCATTAACTGTGAAAATCCGTTTCCTTGCTGGTTTATTCTCTGGCTGTTATCAGCTGTTAATTCAGTACTATCACTATAGCGTTCTTAGATTAACTTCAACGGTTTTATATTTATCTAAAGGTATTTATTAAAAGTTTTTTGTACTGTTTTTGTAAGATATTTTTCATATAAATGTAAGTAAATTTCCACCTTGTATTTAATATAATTTAAATACGATTTCTTTAATTTGTTATTCAAAAAATAATATTAATTATTTTATCTAATTTAGTTTTAGTTCCAATTAATTTACTTCATTAATTTACAATTTAATTTTGCACTCCCTATCGATGAGCATAGCTTCAAATAAGTCTTAATACTGCTTAAATTTACTTAACTTAGAATATTCTAATGATTCATATTATTACAATTCAAGAGAATATCGATTCGATCGATTAATAACTGTATAAATTTTATCAGCAATTAAATTTATTAAAGACCTAAAAATGGAAAATAGATTATAAATGCGTTAACTATCCCTCCTTTTCAGAAGCAGTCGTCCCTGACTGTTATACCAAATTTCTTAATTTCTAACTTAAAAAATAGTTTACATTACTTTCATTATTTAAATCTTATTTGCATTAATTTCATAATTTCTATCTTAAAGAATAGTTTTCAATAATTTCATTGTTCAAAACATATTTTCATTACGAGAAAAGTACATAATTTAGATTTTGAAAATTACCTTTTTTAATTTTATTAAAATTTAAATTTATTATCTTAAAAAAAATAAAAGTTTAGAAATAATTCTCAAAATTCTTTCAATAACCGACAATTAAACGTTTTAGCAATTTTAAAACATTTAAAGACCGAGGCTTAATGTTTGTGTGTAAATTTATAAACCGGTTGATTGTCGATAAGAAAATACCTGCCAAAATTTTTTTGTATTGTTTTTTCAACGTAAAGCTTGCTGAACTTATTTCCCAGCCTTCTGTTGCTCTTAACAAAGATTGTCACCATGTAAAAAATTTGTTATTCTATTTGCATTATGAAATTTTTTAATTTTTTCTCTGTGCTTCGACTAAGTTCTTCCTGATATCTGACCTTAGTCCTTAGTCCGCTTCAAGACATCTAACAATCTCAGAGAGAGTACTATGAAATCGCTCGATCTGTCCATTGCTCGAACTATGTGCAGGTGGAACTGAGAATATTTTAAATTAATTGGCAAGTAATGGTATGATCGTTTCCGATATGAAGTATTTTTCATTATCGCAAATGATTATCTTTGCTTTTGGGAAAAAATTCAATATATTTAGTAATGGGACTTTAGCATCTCCAATCGATCTTAAATCAATAGAAAATACAAGAGCGAATTTGCTAAATTTGTCGACGAAGGTGATGAAATGAGTTCCAATAGTTGCAAAATATCAATATGCAATAACTCACCAGGGTCATTGGAAATCAGAGATTTACCTATCTGTATGTTCTTCGGGTGTCTAACATACTTTGCTTCTTTATAAACTTTACATTTTGAAATAATTTCTTTCAATCTTCTACGAATTGCTGGAAAATAATATTCGTTCAATATTTGATTGAGATTTTCTACCAATTTCCTATGAGCCCTATTATATTTCATACTAATAATTTCCTGTTGGTGATTGAAATTATGAATATTAATCATTACAAACAATCTTAACAGATGGAACTATTTTCGCAATCTCATTTTAGATTATTAGAGTGAATACAATTTACTAATTGCGAATTCATGACCTTTCTCAATGCCTCTATTAGATATGTTTTATCAACAAAATTAATCCAATGCCTGGTTTGCCTAGGAAATACAATTTCTGAAGTTATTTAAGGTTTAGAAGCTTCAACGAGCAGAATTTAATTTTTGAAACCGTTTACAGGGTTCACAACCTTTTTAATCACCTCACTTGAGGAAATTTCGCTGTGAACTGTTGAAATAATTGAAGACTCTGTGGCAGTTAATATATCAGAGTTGTTCTTACCTTCAGATGCTGCTTCAGTATCAGAACCGACTCTACCATTTGCGCGCACAGAGCCATTTTTTATATGATTAATATACTTCCTAGATAGGGTATTCACAACGAAGTTTTCCTTGCCCAACTTATAGGATTTCCATCTCTTTATTTTCGTATTTGGGTTATTCTCCGCCAAAGAAAACAAGGGTTGATGGTCAGTCAAAATGTTAAGGTTTTTTACTCCATGAATGCAATTCTTAATCTTTGCACCGCTCAAACAATAGCTAAGAATTCATGTTTTTATCTTTTGAAATGTATTTACGCTTCATTATCCAGATAGATTTTTTTGATTGTGTCGCAGAAATATAACCATTAGCGTCTTCAAAAAATTTAGTTGAAGGTTTTGTTATATCCGCGTAATCTCTTACAAATCGCCGATAATAACCGGCCAACCCTAAAAAAGATCTCAAACTCTACAAAGTTCTTGGAACTTGATGGTTTACAATTTCTTTTATCTTTTCCGGACACGTTCTAATATCATTTCCGGAAACTACAAACCCCAAAAATTCTACAGATTTTTTGAAAAATCTAGATTTTGTCCCTAGAAACCCTCATGTCTGCCTTATAAAGTATTTTGAAGATACTGTCGATATCAGTAAGATTTTTTCAACGGAAGGTAAAAAATAATATCGTCCATATAAACATGGCAATACTTCATCAATGGCACGTTGGAAAATACTGGACGCATTTTTAAGACCAAAAGGTAGTCTGCAGAACTCGAACTTTCCATTATTGATGTTAAATGCCGTTTTTCCCTATCCTTTTCCGCTAAATTAATCTGATGAAAGTCCAATTTCGGATTCAAAGTAGTAAATAAATAAGATTTTCCTAAATTTGCCAAAATAGTCATCGTGTCCGGTATGGGATAGCGATCACTTGTAGTTTTCAAGTTTGGTTTTTGGTTTGCCGTATTCATAGAGCCCTTTTTGTCCACAATCCATATAGGGTTAATATATGGAGATCGAAAGAATCTAATAATACCATTTTTGAACAATTCGGAAACTTCTTTGCAAACTCGTTGAGTGCTAGCGGATACGATTATGCTCTTGAGTAGACTGGGTCTTGATCATGGGTTCTTATTGTAGCAGTGACATTAGTGACAAATGGAAGAGCTTCAACAGGATCAGCGAAAACGTGTTTATTATTGTCCAAAATTTCTGAAAATACTTGAAACTTTCCCCAAATTTTTCATAAAGTTTATGTGCGGTAATCGCGGTTTGTCGCCAAGAAACATATTTAGTTGAGTCTCCATTAAATTCTGGGACGATGTCAAGCGATTCATTACACTCTATGTCAGATATAATATCAATAGGCTTATACTTTTCAACGCAAACTGTAGTTTCTAACACAGATAATCTTTGTGTCAAGTCATTGTTTTTGTATATCAATTATAAGATCGTCTACACTCATTAACACAAATTAAATTTGTGTTATATTAACCTTTATTTTTATAAAGAGATTTTAATACTAAATTTTATATTAAAATTTCATACATTACATTACTTTAATTAAGATTGTTAGGGTCTCGTTACGCCTGAACTCTAATCGCTCACAGAACAACAATCCAAACATCGAACCGACAATTTACGACACGACAATTTATATTTATTTGGAATTTACAGCTTTTAGGGCCATTATTACAACATGTCGTTAACTAAATGTAGGCTTAAACGGGCAGATAAATTGTTTTTCATTATTATGAGTACCCAATAAGATAGAAGTGAGCGTTAAGATAAAGAGAAGATCATCCTACCTTTAACATTTAAAGTTCACTTTATCTTTGAACTTGCCATATTATATATATTATTTTCGATATGACTTTGCCACTGCGTTTTTAAAGAACTTTTTTAAAGTGGCAAAAATTATCGATATTGCATCGGTATTGCCCTATTTTTGAAAAAGTTAACTTCATTTTATCTGTAAGTTGTAATAAGGAAAATAAGTTAAAGGTAACTTTACACTTCCCTTTAGCTAAATTTACCTTTAACTAAACCCAACTTTAACGGCAAGTTATTATCAGGTTTCTTTCACTTCACTTGGTGATCAAACACGTGTTGCATTTTAAGGCGTCTTATAAGTTTTTTTAGTTCTTCAAATCAAAAAATTTGAACTGGAAAAAATTAATTGCATCAGGTTTCACTATGATTTGTAAGACTTTATTGTCTTTTAACTTATAAAGACATTGAATGGTAAGAATAAGGAGCTTTTTATTTCATATTTTTTTCTAGTATTTCGTTTAAACATCACAAACACTGTTTTTTCCTACTTCTGATAGAATTACAGTCACTTTAATTTTCAATTTTCAAATATAGTTTGCCTCGACCCAATGTTGAACGTCATTTAATTTTCGCTTTTTATTTAATATAATTTTAACACCATTTCTTTAATCTGTTATTCATAAAAATAATATTTATTTTCTTACAATTTATTTTAGTTTTAGTTCAAATTAATTTATTTCATTAATTTACAATTTTTACACAATTTTCTTATTTAATTTTGCACTCCTTACTGACGAAGATAGCTTCAAATTAACCAATAACACTAAATTTACTTAACTTACATATAATGATAATTACTTAAAAAAGAAGAAATCTCCTCAGAATCTAGAATATTCTAATGATTCATATTATAACAATTGAATAGAATATCGATTCGAACTAGAGAGATTATCATTCGAACTAGTGAGATTATCATTCGAACTATGACAAAATTACATTTATCCCATTAGCGGTTTTCTTCGATTTATAATAAATGCAAAAGAATATTAAATATTATCAGCAATAATAACAGTTATGATCAAATAAATGTATTAAAGATCGAAAAATGGAAAATAGATTGTGATTGCGTTAACTTGAGTAAAGGTATGCACAGAAACTTTACAGAAGGAAACATGAACGCCGGTTCGAATAAACAGCCAACCACTGATAACAATGGCATATAAAATATTTTAATATACACCTTGATGGAATCTTACCCAAGGGATTGGCCAGTAAACTCTCCATATGGTATTTAGTATGGGGAACTGAGTCTCAATAAAAACTTCCGAACAGTTGATAGCAACTATTTTGTTGAAGCTACTTATGTCAAATAATTATAAATAACAAGTATTCGCTGAATGGGCTCTGGAGCTGTTGACGATTGACCCTAATTTTTAATTAAAAAATTATTTCTGTATGAATGGATATATGAACAAACAAAGTTGTCGAATTTGAGACGATTCTAATCCAAGTGTGATAAAATGCATTTACAAAAAATCACTATGATCTGGACACCAACTATAAGTGGTTTCAACAGGACATTCTGGACTAAAATAAAAGCATGTTTAAAATAATTTCATTTGTGGAGACACGTGCAAATTTTAATAACGAAAAGAAGTTAAAGGTAACTTTACACTTCCCTTTAGCTAAAGGTAGCTTTAACTAAACTCAAATTTAACGGCAAGTTGTAATAATGACCTTTTTTAATTGTATTCACCGCTTTTTTCTCTTTCCATCTTCAATAATTTTTAATATTTCCTATTGTTTGGATATTTATGTAATCTTCTTTAAAATGTATGTAGGTATATTGCGTTGTTATTCTTATGATTTTGTGTGTGAGTGGGTGTGTGATGCGGACGTTCATTTTCGATTAGTGCTGTCACTGGCGGATGTACTGCAACTCCTTTGGAGAAACCTGATTCGCTATGCTGCTTCCTGTTTCTTAACTACGAACACCGTGTGCTCCAAATCCAAAAAAAAAAAATATCCCACCAGGTAATGTTTTATTGCACACTGGTATGACATACATACGTCATCAAATTTTCACAAGAAAAAACTTCATGTGCCTTTGACGCATATGGGCATATTTACTCTCAGAGTTTTTTTAACAGAAATCTGCTAAGAGAAAGTCATCGAAGAAATATTTTCATATTTTCGTTCTGATGTCTGACCTGGGGTTTGAACCCTGACTTACGTCTAATAAACCAACACTTTACCTACTAGACTATGGCGACGATTTTTAAATATTCATACAAAATTTCTTGTAAGGGACACCGTAAAGGTCGAGAGTGTTGAATTTTTTCTGCAATGTTTTGTGGTTTTACATTTATATTTAGACTAATAAAACTAATAGAATATTCCGTTTCACTAAAGAGAGTATTTAATGACTAGTAGTACTGAAAAAGAACTCATATTAGATCAAGAAGAGCATTAATTCTTGGAACAAGACATTTGAGCTGAAATTTCTGAATTTATTGCTTCCGCACTGCAATCGCAGAGACTGCTTAAGCTGATCTGCAAGACCTTTTAATTCTTCATTGCCTGATTTCGTTTTATTTTATTTATTTATTTATTAGTATTGAATATACTCTTTTTTTATCCTCTTCTTCATAACAGATTTTTCTTATGAATGTACCTTAAATCTATCAAAGTGTACACATCTTTTAAAAAGTACATTATAATTTCTTTAATTTTTTTATATGATTCTGTAAAGAGGTAAAAAATTACAAGTCTTGTAGCAAAAAGATTCTTGTACTAGTGTTGACGTAACCCTCTGTGTTCGAAAATCATCGACATTCCTAAGTCCGTACTTTTTACGATCACCCACACATTTTATCTGCTCACACAGATATTCTGGTGTCTCATTTTGCCTCATTTTAATAATAAATTTAAGTGTGTTAAGTACTAATATCGGTTTTATATTCAGTCACTTGAGATTGTCTAACATTTTATTCCTCAGATAGAATTTGAGAACTCAGCCTTATATGCAGCTTTTCTGACAAATATTTTAAATTATGTAAGATACATATGTAATCTTCAAGATTCAACAGGCATAAAACATATATGAACTCGGTGAATGCGAATATAATAGTATCACCCCTACAACTGAAGAATGAACTATATTATGGGGTATTATTTTATACTGTTCAGTATAAAAGTAGTTACGATTTTATTTCACAGACTTTTCCCATTTCCGGGAGAGCATGAAAAATAAATCATTTTCTCTGGGATCCCGGAAATTCCCGAGATACATAATTAATATGCTAATCGGCTAGATAGATAGCTTTTTAATAAAATCTTAATATTTATTCACTAAAGTTATATACATATACAATGATGTACACAAATGAGTACGTTTGTACTCTGAACAGTTTTAATTGCATAAAAATAAAAGTGATGAATCAATTCAAAAAATTTTTTCATTTTTTATTTAGTATTTAGTACTTAACAACATAATATGAAATTCAAAACTAAAATTATCAAATTCTAAGAAAATACAATGAAGAGGAAAATAACTCGGATGTATTCAATTTTGCACCATTCCAAAATTTTAGGAAATACGAGTATTTATAATATTTAGTCCAAGGGCCCATGCTCTCCACCAAATTCTAAATAATTCCTGATGAATCTGCTTTTTTCATAAAATTAACGATTCTTTGCAGTGGTCCGAAGTGCCGCCATGTAAAGTAATCCCATACCATAACATTTCCTCCACCGTGTTTCACCGTTTCCTTAACATTGTGTCCTTGAATTATTTCCCCATGGCGGCACCAGCAATATTGATTACCATCGGACTGAAAGCGGTTGAATTTTGATTCGTTTGACCAGATCACATCCACTGTTCTATTTCTGTGTTCTCTGACAGACTTTAAAGTACATTTACATTTTTAGTCGAAGGTGCAGTTTTTTTTTTCTTTTTGACTGCTGAGGTATAGCCAATATCTTTAAGAGCTCTACTTGTCGTCCATCGATTAACGGTTTTCCCGATTGCCTTTTGGTGTTAAACATGTGTCCCTTTTCATATTTGTTACCATTAGACGAGCATCTGCATAGTTAGTAGTTTTTACGACCTCTGATTTGGGAACAACAGAAAGACATTTTGGACTCTGTTTAGAAATTTCCCTGGTAGAATAGCCACTTCCAGTCAAAGCTACAATACTATCTTCAGTTGATTTCGAGAGTTTCTTCATTTTTTAATAGTTTCAAAAAATATTCGCTCAACGAGATTAAGTTAATTATAATAAACTAATATTTTCTTAAAAAAGTCAGAACAGTGCAAGAACATGAAAAAATAACATTTTATAAAAATAAAATGCAAACGTGCAAAATTGGGTACAGGCGAGTTGTTTTTGCTCTATTTGTTTTTTTTTCATGAAGCTCGATGCTTTCTGTTTTTGTTAATCACTAAATGCTTTTGAAGTATTCTTTATTAATTTTAGTTTTATTCAATAAAAAGCATCCAAAGTACAAAATTGTACTCATTTGTGCACCCCACTGTATATACATATAATGAAAAACCAAAACAACTTTAAAATAAAAAATAAGAAAAATAATTCAATATTTTTTAAGGTAAGTTAATTACGGCATTTATCCTCAAAAGTGAGTTTACTATTAGAGTTGGCTATATCACCACTCCTTGGAGCTTGAATATCAATTTCACTTTCCACATATTTGTTAAATTATTATTACCTGCTTTAAAAAAAATTTTGGATCTCTGAAATAATTAATTTCTATCTCTTCTTTTAACTGTTCTCTGATATAATGAAATAAACATCTTTTGTTCTAAAAAGAAACCTTTGATTTAATTTCATGACACAAAGCAATCACAATAGCATCAGTAGTTAACACGTTGACTGCCACGACTGAAAAAATAAGAACAAAACTACGAGTTATCTCGTATTTCGGCAGTGAACGTGTTAACAGATTTTGCTTTACTTACTTAGGGCCTCCAACTCCAATTGATTTGGTTTCAAAACATATAGCATGTCTTCTGAAAAAGAAATATTTTCTTCTATCCCAGTGTTACCATTTCTAAGTCAATAAGAATCTTCTCAATCATAGCACTGATTTCAATCATCGATTAAATTTTATCGAGTTGAACATCTAAATCAATTTCACTTTCTTGTTTTTTTTTAAACATCTACTACGGCTATGTGTATGTCATGAATTAGAATAAAAAACCTTCAACCAAGTTATCTTACTTCATAACATTAAGACTATTCGCAATTATGGCGACTGTGTTCTTCTTAAATACCAAATTATACATTTTTAAGCTAGTTTCCATTATAAATCTTAATTCAGCAACTCCACTTTTACCCAGTGTATTTAGTATACGCATAAAGATACACATTTTGATTAATGATTGATTACTCCAAATTAAGTTTCCAATAAACATTGAGCAATAAAAAACAAGAGATATTGATAAACATATGGTCAAATTCAGAGAACATCCCTTACCATTCTCACTTTTCAACTCTAGTTACTATCATATATGACACAAAAACGGATTCACGATATAGAAATAAAACAGTCTGTACTTTCACAATGTGCCAAGACCGCATTAAAAGCATAAGATAGGCAATAAAATGTTTTAATTTAATTATGTATATCAATTTGTAAAAAAATACATATGTATTAGCTTGAAATACTAATTCCTCAGTTCAGTGATCTTTTGCTAATTTACTTTTATATATTTTTTAAATACGTTTCAAATAGAAGACGATGTGAACACTCAAATTAACACCACATAAACAAGCTTTTAGTTTTAGTTTAAAGAACTGTTTCAACTAGTTTTTCCAATTTTCTCCAAATCAAATAATAATTAAATTCATTACTTATATATATGTACAAATTTTATATTATCATGGTACTTAAAAGCAAACGAGTAAAAAATATATATAAAAAATACTGCTAAATAAATAAAAAATAATTATATTTAATTCTGCAATTGGTAATAACTATTTAGATAACATCGTATTTAATATCGAGAAAAATGCTGGTAATTGATTTCTTTTAAATTTCATCATAAATTATAAATAAAAGTTTAGGAAGTTCTAATATGATATAAACTTTTCTGCTGCTTACATAAAATTTTAATAAGAAACTCTTATTTTAAAAAAATCATTAAGAACTCGATTTTGTGGGGAATTTTTTCTGTACGGAAATATATTAATATATCAAGAACAGTGTGCCCTGGTAGTCTAGGGTGGGTTCAATTCCCACCAGAGACTCTGTTCTGTTACACTACACCGAGCATAAGGGCGAAGTTGCTCAGCTCGTAAATCAACATAATTTGCAATTAAATTGTAATAAATAAATAAATAAAATCAAAAACAAAAGAGTAAAAATATATCTCGTAAAATAAACGATAAAGCGGCATCTAAATTAATTAGTAATTTAGCAATTGTTATGTCTTAAATAATAAATAAATAAAACTATACGTTAGTTATATGGCTAATTTTTTTATTTATTTTATCATAATTTATAATGAACTTCAATGAGTAAAGGGAATTAGGAAGATTATAAGGGAAAAAAGGGAAAAATAATGAATTGATCACTTAGCTGTAGATTTAAATTGTTGTGTCCAATTAGATTTTAAGATATAAAGTAATGTATCCCTATTCAACTTATTGATTATCAGTCAGAATGTTGTTGCAAAGCTAAACTGTTACCATCGTCAATAGAATGATAATAAAGCGACGACGACGTAGACGAATCATTAAGAGCAACTACACTCTCCGTTATTGAAGCCAAAGCGTTAGCACTTGTACTTGCGCTACTGTCATCACCCTCATGATCTACACTATTGTCACTTGGCCCAACGTTCATCAAACTTATGCCAGCAACTTCTGTTGTCCTTATTGATGATGACGCAGCGGAAACTGAAGATGAAGTTGTAGGAGCTGATAAAAATGAAGGCGTTTGTGACGGTGGCATTTGTCTGTGTGAAGTGTCATGAAGTTGTCGAACGCGACGCGTCTCATCATCACTTGGATACAATTCATCTTCCGAGTTCTCAATACTGGAAATAGGAGTGACACGAGGTCGCTGCTGTTGAAGAAAGATATATATGAAGAAAGATATATATGTATATATATATATATAAATATATATATATATATATATATATATATATATATAAGATTATATATATATATATAAAACATATATATAAACATATATATATATATATATATATAAACAATATAAACGTATATATAAACAAGTCGTAAAATTATAAAAACAAAAAATTTGTAATACAGATATAATAAAGATTACTATTAGGAAAATCCTACTTTATTATTAACCCGTAGAAATCGCTCCTCTTTAATTCTTGACAGACGCATTAACAAATCGTAATGCTGTTCCACACGTCGTAAACATGTTGTGCAGATTGTTTTTGGCAGTGGATCAGTTGGTGAGATCTAGGGTCATATGTTATGCATGTTATTTATAACTGAAATATGGCTACAATTACTGATTATTTACCGTGATGGGTAAATATCCATTTATCTTTTCAACCAGACAAAGGCGCTGTCCCTGGTCACCATATATGTGTATTACGATACGATGCATTTCTGAACAAAGACGGCACAGGAATCCTGAAATGCAAGCTTTGTCAATACTTCCCATGATTTAATTAAAATCAATTTATATTTTCTCCAATATTTAATTTTTTTGTATGCTTTTCTAATTTCAGCCGTTTCTGTTTTTTCTTTGCAAACTTTTTTACATCTCCTCCTTTCGTTTTTTAACACAAATATGAGGAAAGTTACCACACTGACGAAACAAACACTAAAGAAATGAATATCGCACTGTCAATCAAATTTTTATTGTCAAAGTTATTAAATTTAAATTTTGAAACAATAAATAATTATTTATGTCGATATAGAGTTTAATTTAGGAAAGGAAAAACAGATTTTTAAATATATAGTGTTTTTAATAAATATTAAAAGATAACCCACTTATTTTTCTAATCACTGAACACACTTTAAATAATGCTACCAAATTTTTGTATTTTTTGTTGTAAAGTCACAATACACTCATGGACATAAGTATAGCAATACTTCGACTTAAAACTATTAACGAATAGTAAACCTCTGCGGATATTAACAGAAGAAGAGCGTGTCCTAATAGTACGAAAACAATATGGTGGTTCGAAAATAGCATATACATAGCTTCACTTTAATAGACATATAGGTGTGTATGTATCAACGTATGCATATTTTGTAATATTCGTCAATTTCATTCTTTTCTTTCAAATCATTTTAGCTTGAAATTTTTCGTAGTTGTATATTCTGATCCAATTCTTCCCACAAATGCTTACTCTCGCTGAAGAAATATGTTTTCATATTTGTTTCGACTTCATATATACATACACAATACCGACGACTTCATGTAATATATAATATTATATATCGTTGGTCTCATGTGAAAAGACACTAACTCGCATATTTGAAACTTTACAGGAGAAGGTGTGAGTTAGGGCATTTCTACATGAGACCAACGATATATAATAATATACATATAATTAATAATATATAATATATGAATATAATATATATATATATTATGTCTATGTATATATATATTATGTATATGTATATATATATTATATATTGTTACGAAAATGGAAATGGTGTAACATCGTTTAACATTAAAATGTTAAACAAAAGCTACAAAAACAAAATAGCGGACTTGTTTACTTCATTAACAAATAAACAACGATATAGCACAACATCACTATTTACGGAATAGGATTAAACGAGTAAACAACAAGCAACAACAACACAGCAGGGACGATCGTAAACAAGATACAAAAACAACAAAAAAGCAAGCATAAATAAAATGTAGACAATGATGTTACATTCATAGAATTCTCGTGAAGGCAAAGACCAGAACTTCGCCTACGAGAACATTCCACAGACTGTTTACGTCGCTATGTAAAAAGGTAAGGCAAAGGATGCAAAGTCGGTGTTAAAGTTCAGTCAGTCTTGTGTGGAAGACGCGTTGCGTGTGAAGACGCGTTGCATGTGACAATCTCCGTTACAAAGATCTACAGACACAATGGCTAGTAATTTGTTATTGTTTATCGCAAAGGGCATAAACAGAGGAATAACAAATAAAGCAATTGTTGTTGTTAGAACCAATTGTGAACAGTGGCACACAAAATTAAGCGAATAGTAAAGGAATTAATTTAAACTGAATACATATTCATTTTTATTTGCAATCCTCGAGCTCATATTTCAAACGTTTTTAAAAAGTAAAAACGTAATAATGTATAATATTACATGAAGTCGCCGTATTCTAGTTGGTAATGTGTTGGTCCCGCCACTTATGTATAAAATTAACTCACACAACATAAGTGGTGTGAGAAATTAGGTAGTAATCCTGACTAAAGGGTTGCAATGACCAATTATGTAAGTATGTATATGAAGTCGAAACAAATATGAAATATATATATATATATATATTATATATAGTATATATATATTATATATTAAAGTCGATATAGGTAGTGTGTTGGCTTATTAGACGTAAGGCCACGGTTCAAACCCCAGGTCAAACACCAAAACAAAATATGAAAAAATTTTTTCGGCTACATCCTCTCCGCATATTTCTAGCAAAAACTTTGAGAGTAAATAAAATTGCCATGTAAAGTTTTTCAAATATTTGTCGTTCGGAGTCGACTTTAAACTGTAGGTACCTCCAATCATGTATAAAATTAACACACACAACATGAGTGATGTGAGGAGCTAGGCCGTAATCCTGACTGTAGCGTTTTAATGGCCAATTATGTATATATGTGTTATACATGTAAATAAACATATTATTTCGTATTTAAGTACGCATAAAAATTTATTTTTTATGATAATGTCCATGACTTTTTATCAGAAACTAACACAATTAGTAACTAAAAATCTAAAAATAAGTAAATTTATTATATCAGAATGATGTCGAATCCTTTGTTGTTTTATATCCAATAAAAAGCTTTAACAATTTTTTAATATATTTGTGCAATAAATTATTCCGATAGTAATAAAAACAAGAATAATATAAAATATAAACCTATCAATTTGTCGTAACGTATGCTTTTTATGTCTAATATAAGCCCTAAAGCATATGATAGAAGACTCCTGTTAACCTGGCATCACTTGGCATTATGTTTATATATATCATCATTCTCGCAGGTACTTATTACAATATTATAATGTTTCAGCTCATAGACAAAATACTCATAATAATGTAAGATCATAGGTTTTATTGTACTAAGGTCCTAAACAAGTAATATTTCAGATTTTTGTAGAGAATTTTTTGACAGTTAATTATAACATTGATTTCATAATATACAGTAACCAACAACTTATTGCTATAAACACATAAGAAGTACTAAAAGATGCTCCACAATTTTGACAAACAGTATTCGCTTTCATTACTCTAAAGACGGCATCGATAAAAAATAAGTAACTCGACGTTTAGGCATACAAATACAAGTGTTCACTCACACCTTACCAATTTGCAAGAGATTTTTGAATATAGTTAATTCAACTGAGCGAAAATACGGAATGCCATTTGCCAAACCATAACGTGCAAAATTAACTTTTCCGAAAAAAAATCCTTTAAGAAATTAATCGCATTTGACGAGCGGCGACAACATCGAACAACAAAATTGATACGTGTGAGGGCGATTTTTATTTAGTTTATCATTTTCATTTTGATACCGCAAGTGAATCATAGCAGTTAGACAGTTCAAACAAAAACTGAGTTAAAGTGGAAAAATAAATGTGTAATTTCATAATCTCGGAACTAAAAGCATTCTTCATAAAAGAAAATATGAGACCGTTAACGAAAACATTTCCGAACTCATTTTGAATGTTGATGCCACACATAAAAATTTATAAATAAAATTTGATAAACAGTTAGTTGAAAGTGAAGTGGTTGTGAAGAAAACGGAAAATTTGTTGAATCAACTTGTTGTTCAACAATTAGTAACGTGTATGGGCCGCATAATGGTTGACGTTCCATAAGAGCTTAATGGAATAATAAAAACGCAATGTTGTTTACAACACATGGTGGTAAACAACACAAGTTTCAACGGTCTTGAGAAATAATTTGTTTATACATACTTTTATATTAATTCTACAACTCAATTATACAAATGTTTAGTTTGAAAAAGATAAGTTCAGATTTACGTATTTGCTACGTTACTTACTTACTTAATTGGCCCTTAACAACTCGATTAACAGATTTCGACCTGCCGCAACACATCCTTCCAGTCGCCTCTGCTTCTTGCGCGCCTTTGCCAATTGGTCACAGCAATCGATAATAGGGCTTCCTCGATCTGGTCCTTCCAACGGATACAAGGGCTCAGCCGCTGGATATAAATACGCTGCACAACGTCTATGTCGTTGAGGAGCTTATACAGGATGCGGAAATCATCGCCACTTCGCACTGGACTGAAGATCTTACGTAGGACTTTTTTTCTCAAATACTCTCAAGGCTGTTTAATCAGTGTTTAATAGGGTCAAATTCTCTGCTCCATAAAGAGGCACGAGTAGGATGAGCGTCTTATACAGTATTAGTTTTGTCGTACGAGAGATGACTCTGATACTCAATTGCCTATTGAGACCATAGTAGCACCTGTTGGCGAGAGTGATCCTGTACTTGATATCCAGACTGAAATCATTTTTGGTGGTGACGGAGGAGCCAAGATAGATAAATTCCTTGACTATATCAAAACTATAGTTATCGGCCACACGTCTCTACTTATCGATAACATATCCTTTGTTTTGTCCTCATTTACTGCCCGACCCATCTTAGTAGACTTCCGTTCAATAGCACTAAAGGCAGCAGTAACATCTCGCCTGGTACGCCCCATGATGCCAATGTCGCCAGCGTACGCAAGCAACTGGACGCTTCTTTAAAAGATATTGCCATTGCTATGTGCTCCCGCCTTTCGCAGAACACTCCATAATGAAGTTGAAGAGGTCGCATGATAAGGGATCGTCTTGTCTGAAACCTCGCACGGTATCAAAAGGTTCGGAGAGGTCCATTCCTACTTTGACAGAGCTGCAGGAATTTCTCAACGTCATTTTGCATAGCCTTATCAGCTTCGCAGGTATACCGAGATCAGACATTGTGGCAAAAACACGATCCCTTATGAGGCTATATAAGGCAACCTTATAGTCGACAAAAAATTGCTGTCGTAGCTTACGCAACACACAAGAACGCGAAGACCTCGAGGCGAGGTCCTCGAACTTGGCTGTCACAAGGTAGTGGCCCGAGTCGATGTTAGAACCTCTGAATGTGCGCACATCTAGTACACTGGAAACGTATCCTCCGTTAATCACAGTATGTTAATCGATCGGGGAACATCCAAGTGGTCTTGTGAATGTCGAGATGCTGAAATTCGGTGCTGCATACTACCATGTTAGGCGCCGCTGCGAAATCGATCAGCCTCATACAATTGGAGGTAGTGTTCGCGTGGAAGCTGAACTATCCCACAGAGGGGCCAAAGATACCTTCCAGCCCGACTTTCGCATTAAAATCTCCGAGTACGATTTAGGCGTCATGGGCCGGTTACTTATCATATACGTCCTCAAGTTTAGCATAGAAGGCTTCTTTAACCACATCGTCCTTTTCTTCCCTCGGGACGTGAGACAAATAAGGCTGATGTAGAATTTTGAACTGATGCGGATTGTGGCTATTCTTTCGTTCCAGGCATGAACCCAAAGACAAGGTGGCGAAGTCTCTTATTAACAACAAATCCGAATCCGAATTCATGCTTATCAAAACGTTTTCCGTGGTCGTCAACTTATGAGGGGATCATTTTGGAAGCTTTGGTTTTGATTTTCATTGGATTTTTATTTTTACGTGGTGCGTTCCAAACCCTACGCACAACTCAAATTTAACGTCCAGGGGATTGGACTCGCTGCACGCATTAGTTAACAACTAGTGGGTGCTAGATGCCATTCAGGAGGGCCAACGAGGAGTCTGCATGTCAACTTGAATACAGTAAGACAAGGATCGGCCTGGTGGTCGCCACGTTGAGCACAAGAAATTTTACCTTGTTTGCATGCATCCCATCCCTTCATATTAGCTATATCCAGCATTTAAATTTAAAAAAGTACAAATAGCTACTTAAAAGTCTTAAAAAAATTACCCAAGGATTTCGCAGACGTTTCGTTAAGTAGCATTAGCATATTGACTTTAGATTTCTATTTAACCATTTAATTTCAAAACATTTTTGAAAAATTGCTTACAATTCTTATAAATAAATCATTATATTTAACTTTATTATAAATTGTACTTGAGAGCTCGTTAAAATTTTTGTATATATAAAAATTCAAGTCATTGAACTTTTTGTTTATTTGGAGTTCTCTGTTATATTCTAAATATTTATTAAATTAACATTAAAAAAAAATTAAAATTCAAATGCTTTTGCTCTTTTGTTAAACTTTTTACGGTCCAAAATTTGAATACTTGAAATTAGTTAGTTCTCCTTCAATGGCTCCTACACATGTTGGTAATTATCATTAAGAGCCCAAGGAAACTTTCAGCCAGATATTGTATAGCCAGTTTTCATACGGAAAAACTAACATCACAAGATGCTTTTAAGCATTTAGACAGTATAATATCTTAAACCTTTCAAAGCTGCTTATGACTTAATTAGCACCAGTACAACAAACACAGATATTCCGAACCATCAATTTGGCATAATAGAATGTAGTTCTTTTGAAAAAAACCCACGGATTGATGCTGTTCATTAATATTTCTAAGAAAAAAGTGCTACTAATCTCTTGATCGACGATTCTCAAGCATTTGATACAGTTTTACTCGAAGGCCTGACAAATAAGCACGTTACAGTGTCGACCAAAATTAACTGCACAAAAACTATGTCACATTTTTTCATAAAATTTTACTTGATTATTAATAACAATAAAAATCCATCAATAAAAAGTTTAAATTTTTGTTAGTGAAACTGCAAACATAGTTTTTCAGATCTATATTTGAACTAAAAGCTATAAATAACATTTCCAAGCGGAATATATTTTTGCGAAAAGCAAACGAGTCCACCTATTCACTTTAATTATGCGTTTCCATTCACGTTTTGAGCCACAAACTAAGAAAAACTAATTTTGCTCTAAAACATGTCGAAAACTGTATGCAACACTGCATTACTTCTATAATTTAAAATACGACTCTGGAAATTCAATAATAGTGAGTGACAAAAATAAAATACAAATAAAAGTCGGTAACATAAAAGATGTATGTTTTCACAATTAATTTATTTTTGTGTATATTATATTTTGACAAACCAAATTAGCTTCATTCCAAAACTCAATTAAAATTTCGCTAACAATTGATTTTGGAACTCCAAACAAATTTACAATGCTCCAGAGGATCCTACATCTCATTCGACTATCGTTAATTGTTTTAAAAAGGTAGAGTAACATCAAAAGGTTGTATTTTCCCTTCTTAGATTTTCTAGAGGTTGTAAAAATCTCTAAAGTTTAGCAAAACATCCGAAAATTGTTTTTAAAAAAATCCCCCCCTTTTCTTGGCGATCAATTTCCTAAAATTCGGGAGACCGACCCTGTAGAAATATAAAAAATTGTTTTTTTTTTTTGGAGATTATTTCATTAAACATTTACAAGTGGGGTGATTTTTTGTATTTAAAATATTATTGAATACTTGTATTGCCATATTATTGTTATATATATATATATAATATAATTTAATTGTATTTTCCGCTTTAAAATATTTTTTTCCCAATTTTTTTTTTTTTTTTGTATTAATAAAATTTTTTCTTTTTGAGCATTTGTTTATTTACAACATAAATGTAAAACTAAATTCGAAAACAAAAACCATGGAAATAATATACACACACTTTAATATTTAATAGCAAATCCCTTGTCAATTAAATCGCGACGTCTCTTTGGCATTAAATCGATAAGATTACTGATAACATCCCTTAATACTTTTGACTAAGCAGTTACTACTTCATGCTACTTTCTCTGGTTTGACTCAACTTCACCCCGATTAAATTTTTGATTTACTGATTTCTACAGATTTTATATAGGCTTAAGTTCATGGGTCAGTGCAGCCACGTTATAAGGACGAAGTCTTGATTTTCATCTTGACTCCAAAAAAAAATTTTGTGTACCTTTTTTTATTTATTTTTTTAAACATTTTATGAAGGGTATTGATTAGATCTGCATGCATATTGCTTTCATTTCATTTGAACGTACTATATTAAATATGGATTTAAAGGAAACAAAAATACTAGAAAAAGAAGTTTGTAGACACATTATGGAAGTGTTATGCTAAGCAAGTGTTATGCTAAGCAAAATAAAATAGCAATCCTTCAACGTTGTGATTGCTTGTTATTTTGTTTATTACTTTTTTATAATGTAAAAAATATTAAATATATATTTGAAATAATCACAAAGATCATATTTGTCCTTAAAACACATAATAAATAATAAACAATAAAGTTTTTTTTTTAAATTACTAGCAACACTGCCTGTTGCGGACATGTAAGAATTTAATTTCAATTCTCAAACTTTTCCAGTATCTTTTATGGCAGGACATTTTATACTAATTTTCACGGTAAGAGTTTACGTACGTAAAGTGAAAGAAAATATATTACAGAATTCCATCTGTATATTAAAAATTAGAGCAAAAATATTACAACCATCAGGATTACTAATACAGCAAAATAGAGTAAAATAAATGAATCTCTGATCTAATGAAATTGATTGAAAATTTTCAAAATACGTAAACGACTATTCGGAAAGTTCTCGAATAATTGATGCTCTACTATATTAAAAAAAAGGAAGTGCTATTCGTCAAAGAGCCATGAAATTTAATGCTGGGATATATTAAAAACACGTCTGGCAATTCTTTACAGAAAACACAATGTTCTGAACGTGCTACTGAGAAAATATGAGACACTGAATGTACTCTCGTGCTTTATCCAAAAAAAAACTAGGACATTTTATTGAAAAAAGTATTGGGCGTCTTAAAATAGTTTTTAATTCTTATTTAGTGACACTATCACACTATCACAGTATAACTATAATTTATACTGTGGACACTATCGAGCTTGTGAAATATGTCAGAAATGTGCGAACCACTAACATTGGCTAGAGGTTGGATTAAAATTTAGTGAAAAAATGTGCTTTTATTTATTTATTTATTTATTTTACAGATGTAAGGCGGTCGATAGAATTGTTAGAAAAGTTACAGTCAAGCGGAGACTTTCCAACTACTAAACTAGCAGCTTTACAAAAAGTGTTACAAAGTGAATTTCTTAATGCTGTAAGGGAAGTCTACGAGCACGTATACGAAACTGTTGACATTCAAGGTTCTCAAGATGTTAGAGCATCCGCTACTGCAAAAGCAACTGTAGCAGCATTTGCTGCCAGCGAAGGTCATGCTCATCCTCGCGTAGTTGAATTGCCAAAAACTGAAGAAGGTAAGGGCGAACACAGTATTTTCATAGTAAAATACTAAATTTACATTGTGAATAAAGGACTTGGCTTTAATGTTATGGGAGGTAAGGAACAAAATTCTCCGATTTATATTTCTCGAATAATTCCCGGAGGTGTTGCTGACCGTCATGGTGGGTTAAAACGAGGTGATCAATTGTTGTCCGTTAACGGTGTGGTGAGTAAGGAATTATAACTATTTCAAGCTGAAATATTGTACATAATATATAGTATATAAATAAACCTTGTTGCTTACGCAGGATAACGACGGACGGCTCACGTTTAGTAATACATACATACATAATTGGTCATTAGAACCATTTAGTTAGGATTACGACTTGGGGTTGAACCGAAGTCTCACGTCCAATAAACCACCACTCAAGCAATAAATAGCAAACAATAATTGTAAATATACACAACACATATGTTGTTGGTTGCACGCTAACGTAGCAGTCCCCTTGTAACACGCCTATAATTTACAAAATTATGCTTTGTTTGTATGTATTTATATGCAGTACGTGCTTGATATTCGCGACTAATTAAAAACTTGACCTGTCTCTAAAATTGAATTTCTGTGATAACCGTACCTAAGAATTTATTGAAAATTTTTTGTATTAAAAATAGAAATTATTTATTAATACACATACACAAAAAAAAATGGCCCTAAGAGATCTTGAATTTTTAAAATCTACTACCCTAAGCACTATGAATTCATACACAAAATAAATAAATAAATAAGTGATTATGAATTATATAAAATCCAATTGGACAATAAAAATTCTTAATTTGTTTATTATTTATCAAAAATTATTTTTTACTTAAAAATCAATCGTATTCATCTGCTTTTGTTCTATAAAAAACCAAATTGTTGTGAGAAGCATTGCCATTTCTGCTTATAAATGTGGCAGCTCTACACGGTTTAAACTCCCACTCAAAAAATGGAAACTCAGTTAACTGAAGATTAAATTTAACTGGAGATTACCTTAAACTTGAGGTTAATCTAAGAGTTACATTTTCCGAAAGGTCATTTTATAATATTTAATTTTATATAAAATAGGAGAAACATATTTTATAAATGTATTGAAAACATAAATAAAAGCAAAATTTCATTGTCTTACTATTGTTTTTTGGCAAGTCTGAATATCCCCAAGAATCATTTTCAAGACGACATTGATATTGCTTCTGTATAGCACTTAATCAATATTCAAAGTTCAATAAAATTCAATAAAACCTCATTAACCGATTGAAGAACTTTGTTGTCATATTCAAAGTGTTATGTTGTTTTCGAGGTCTACCTGGTTTGCCGGTACACAAAAATGTTATTCTCCCTGGTCCATTTTGATTTTTGCCTTTATGACGAAATCCAAAAAGTTCTAAACCACATATTACTGCACCAGTATCGGAAAATTTGTATTATGTTGAATCCATTTCACCTTAATTTTGACTGAACATTTTGTTGACTTATATTCTCCCTATTTGCTGTAATATCATCCTCTATTAGCTTACGGTTTGTGTCTGTATTGATGTTGCTCTATATAATTTTCATCATTTATATTATTTATATCATTTTTAAGAAAATTAATATCGCGGCTCATTATATTTCTTTCTGTCGAATCTTTTGAAGATTCGAAATACGCAGCTGATTTTTTTTGGGCATAGTAGATATTGTCTTTCCTTTATAATCCATTATTATGACCATATTTTTGTCACATTTCACTGTGTCTTTGACTGTTATTCTGCCAACCAAAATAAAGTTGCATTGTAAATTTAGTACAAACAACATGCCAATACGTTAATTGGAACTGTACCTCTACCCTTTTTTTAAGAAAAGTAAGTGATCAATCCTATATGATTCTCAAATGTTTTAAAATATTTCCGATTAGAGCATAAGACGCAGACGTAACGCTATATAAACACCGCACAGCATTATTGTTATTCTTCCTTTTGTACTGCTCTGAAGTGCATAGTGGCCTTTGCGACATCAATGAAACAATTAAAATTTTTTCTTGTCGACTTAGCTTCTCTCTTAGCATATTTCACAGCCAATCCGACGGCAATATAACTACCATTGCTATGTATAGTACGGTGCTGTAAAGAATATACACATACATACATACATAGATCCAATGACATTCTTGCAGCAATATAATTCCGCCGTTGCATTCGCACTTCTAGTTTTTAACTATTAGGCCTTGGTTTTACGATTATCCCAATCATAGACTGTAGAATTAATCACACATCCTAGAAAACAATATCAACTCCGTTATAAAGTTCACATATACTTTACATATCTCCGTTACCATGTTGGTATGTGTCGCGAATTCTATAATATCAGAAAGGAAAGTAGTATTCTATATTCTTGCGGTGTTCAAGTTGTCACGTCTGTAGTGTTGATGTCAAAGTTCCAGAGTTGTATTAAACGTGTTGCTATTGTTGATTATCATTATTAAAACCCTTTGTATACCCAAAAAGAAAGTTAAAGCAAATACTTTTGATTTGTCGTTTAGTTCACAAAATTGTGTAATAGAATCATGCACATTCAAAAATCTCGTCCAGATTTGTTTTAAAAGAATGAAAACAAGTGACCAAACCCTCAACATAATCCTCCATGATTGAAATACTTGCAGAACCGATGATTTCCTTAAATATTTTTACTTCATACTTCGTCGCTCCATGTAGTTAAACAAAATTTTAGAATTGTTGATTATAGTGTAAAATGTTTTTCGACAAGCGCGCAGACGTATTTTGGCTTCGAGCCAAACGATGGTTGCGTCTACGAATTCATGCTTTCTCTTTAAAGTTAACCACGTCAATTTAACCTCATGGATTTTTCTTTCGCTGGATTTTTGCTTCTTTAAAACGAAAATAAGCAAATTGACCGTATAATTATTAAACACTGAATGATGGATAATGTGACAAAAATTACACAACAGTAATAACGTATATAAATTTAATATTTCCTGAATGAGGCATAGAGTGCGAGCAATATACCATATAATTTTAAATTTCGCGAAACATTTATTTATACATATATGCCGATTCGTAGATTGCATTTAAAATAAAAGAAACTGCGTTCTTAAACGTTATTTACTTCATTATTTAAATAATTTTTTTAATTATATAAATTTCATTATGTTGAGAACAGTGTTCTATCAAATTTATTTACAAGCCTTTATTAATAAAGATCAAACTTTCAGTCTACTACTGTCGACTCACAAGTCAACACTAACTTTGCTTTATTTATACTGTCTTATTTCACGTCCGGCAATTTCACGATTTTTCTACACAGTTTTGTTATTTGATTTTTGACGTTTGTTCTGTTTTTCTCGTGCATTCTCATGTTGTTTAGGTGCTCTCTTGTATCGAACGATTTGTACTTTTTGTTGTTTGTTTGTGTTTGCCTTTCTAATTCGTACTTGCCGGCGTTACACTGCCGTCCATTACAGCCTTCGTCTTTTTTGATTTGGCTTTAATTTAAATTTCGGGTTGTAGTCTTTTTGAACCTTGAAGACCACGTCATTTTACCTTCTGATTGCTTTGTAGTGCCCATCCGAGTAAGTTGGTAATTCGGGAGATAATTCGTTTTTCTGTTGTAGACTGCTCAATAAAACCAGTTGGCTTTTTTATATGCTTTGGACTTGACTATTCGAACATCTTAATTCGGAAAGCACGAAGTTGTATGGCTTGTTCAAGTCTTCCTGTCATCAGTTGCCGGTACATGTTTAACACCAAATTCCAAATCATCAGACAACCGCAGATTAATGCCGGTGACAATCTTAGCAATCTTAGTTTCCTTGTTATTGTAATGTACCTCGCGTACTCAATCGCACTGTCTCAAATAAGTCACCGTACACTAAACAGGCGGAGACAATTTTCTACTAATACTACATACCAAATTTGAATAAAATATTTTGTTCAAAAAGTTTAATTAATTTTTTATCCCTCTTTAATATTTGTTTTCGCAAAATCGAAGAATTTAAAAATGTTTTAATCTAATTATTATAAGCACAAATTGAGCTTTTAAAATAATGTTATTTTATTAAAATCTGGAAGTAGATTTTAAAATATTGTGAATATTGTCTCTGCCAGCTTGGTGTACGGACACTTATTTTAGACAGCGGGTGTGAGTATTATTTACTAAAATAATCACAAAAAGGTGAGTTTAGTTTGTTCATTTGATGTGTGGCCATGCAGCTTAAAGGAGATTTTCAGTTTTGGTTAACCGATTCCGTTGCGTTAGTTTTTAATTTACGTTGTAGATGCAGACATCAGTCCGTTATGAACCAAATTCGGATTTAGCTCTAAAAAATTACTATCAGTTTTTTTCTCGTCTCAAGCTTGTGAATATTGATAGTCCCAGTAGAACTATTCTATCTTGATATTGAATTTAATTATTATTATTATTATCGGCCATTACAACAGTTTACAGTTTAACATCGACTCCAAAAGAGCTTGAGGATCTTTTTCATGAAAATTATTTACTTTTTCGAGATTTATTTTTTTTTCGAGATATCAGTGCGGTAGCCTATTTTTTGTATTATATTATATCAAGTAACTTCTATATTTATGTAATAAAAGAACATTCCACTTAAAGAAAATTGGACTTTGGGTCCTTAATATTTTTAAAGTTGCCGTAGTCTAGTAGGTAGTGTGGTGGCTTATTAGGCGTTAGGCCACGGTTCAAACCCCAGGTCAGTTATCTCCAACAAAACGAAACATGAAAAAATATTTCTTAAGTGACTTCCTCCCTGCAGATTTCTGGCTAAAACTCTGAAAGTAAATAAAAATTGCCATGAAAAGTTTCTCAAAAAGATCTGTCGTTCGGAGTCTACTTTAAACTGTAAACGGAGTCGAATTTATACTGATGGTCCCGACACTCATGGATAAAATTATCACATACTACGTAAGCGGTGTGAGAGGCTAGGTTATAATCCTAACTGAAGGGTTGTAATGAACAATTATGTATGTATTTATGTATGTAATATTTTGAGTAACGAACATTGATTTTAAAAAATTAATAATAAATTGGTTAAAAGTACTAAATTTAAGTTGAAATGTTCCGGCGTTTGTTAATTTAATGCTTTTTTCATAGTTTTAAATTAATTTTTTTATTATTTAATTTACTCTTTCTCATATATTTTAAGTCCGTTGAAGGGGAGAATCACGAAAAAGCTGTGGAACTTCTAAAACAAGCCGTCGGTTCTGTCAAACTAGTTGTACGATATACGCCAAAAGTTTTAGAAGAAATGGAAATGCGTTTTGACAAGCAACGTACAACACGACGTCGACAATAAAGTTAAATTTTTCATGATAATATATAAGAATCAGAATATATATATACTCTGATATATTAAATGTATTTTCGAGTTTTAGTTAATTTATTAAATATTAATTGCTGATTAATAAAACTGCACCAAAACTATTGTATGTTTACTTAATAGTTGGTCTCTTTATAAAAAAAAAAATTAATCTACGGAGTTGGTTATTTTATAGTTATGACTGACATTATTATGTAGCATAACCAATTTTTTTAATTTATTTAATATTGAATTAATGTACTATCGCATCAGTCAACGACTAATGCTCAAAGCGTGCGGTTGTTTCTTTCTTTTATCTCCTTTGTTCTATTAATAGAAATAATTAAGCTACTTAAATAACGGTGCTTACATTCTTTTCTTCCTCTTCTCGTTGAAAGTGATCAAGTATATAATTTATTTGTTGTAAAGTATAATACTTGCATAAAAAGAAAGAAAAAAAAACTAAATTAAATCATCATGGCCCCTGGGCCTCCAGATAAACAGCAATCAAATAGATTTGCTGTACTAAGTGATTTTATTGACCATCCAAACAAAAACGACTTTCCTACTCTACCAAATTCACAACCTAACTTATCAACAAATCCCAAATACATTCTGGTCTCATCTGAAGAAAATAAATTAAGGAAACTAAGTCCATTGTAATTCATAAAGGCTTATATGCAATTTCTACGTTAATTGACTCCATTAGCCAATTAAGAGATGGGAATTTATTATTACTGGTTCGTAATCAAACCGTTGCAGACAAGTTCCTAAAGGCAAAATCCCTTTTAAATATTGTCCAATAACTGTTAAATTACATGATACGCTCAATT
>QOCX01001104.1:29556-48141 GCA_005959815.1 Sarcophaga bullata | reverse complement strand
AAACAGTCACATTTGGCGTTAACTGCTCCTTTAGCTGTCAGAACCCTACGCAGGTTAGCTAAACACATTCAAGAAACCCACCCAATTGCATCTCAAATTTTGAGAGATAACATGTACGTCGATGATGTACTAGCCGGTACTTACACTGTTTGAGAAGCTGAAATCGCTCAAAAACAGTTGATCACTAAGCTTGAATCTACGAAAGTAGACATCAAATACCCAACAACTATTGGCTATCCTATCCTTGGGTAATCACCAAGTGAATGCCTTACCCTTCCAGAATCGGAAAACCCTAAAACCCTAGGCTTTCGGTGGAATCCAATAGAGGACAATTTTTTCTTTGAGGTACCCAAAATAGGGAGAAAACCAGTCTATACTAAGCGTGCAGTTTTATCTGACATCGCTAGACTTTTTAACCCAGCTGGTTGGTTAGCAACAAATATCATATCCCCCAACATAGTAATGCAGCAAATTTGACAGGATAATACAGCTTGGGATGAATGTCATAACCCACTCACCCTTATTAAATGGCACAAGTTTCTGCAGTTCTATGATAACATTGACAATATTCGGGTTCCTGGATGGATACATTTTTCACCTTCAGCAAGAATTGAGTTTCATGACTTTTCAGATGTTTCACTCTGCGAATTTATGCGCACAAATTAAACGAATCTACGTTCGCAACCCTACTCTTCGCTAAGACGAGAGTTGCACCTATAGAAATCATGTCGTCGCCGAAATTAGAGCTTTATGGTGCATTGTTGTTGGAAAAATGGCACACAATTTGATTACCTAGCAAAGGCTAACCCAACACCCAATGTATTTCTGAACGGACTCATCCATAGTTTTGGCATGGCTCAACAAAACCCCAACCACTTGCACCATCTTTCTGGCAGACTGTGTGTCTCCAATTTCCGATGCATAAGAAACCAGGAACTGGAGAAATGTAGTCTTATGACAACCCTGCCGTTGTTGTCAATCGTGGTTGCAATGAAGACGAACAGAAGAACGACGAGTTATGGAATGACCCAACCTGGTTGAAGAAAGATCCGACAAAGTGGCCAACAACACATCTACCCTCCTAAACTCAAGCTGAAGCTGAAACTTTAGACTCAAAACCATCTGTGAACTTATTCCCCCTACCCAAGACATTTTAGAAATATTTTCTAATGGATCAAAGCTTTAAGAATATTGTCTATCGATTTTGTGATCACGCATCATTTACTCGGCATGACAGCATAGTTCTGTATCGAAAGAACCCATAATCTATTGACGAAAGCTAATAGATTATTAACCCACCAGAGTATAAACTTGATGCGTATGGATCAAAACTACCCGTGATAGACCTTTAGTTCTTTTTCAGACACAATATTTCAATGAGGAATATTATTGTCTGAAAAGATTCAATTTACTCACCCTTACACCCTTAATGATCACCCACTACTCACCCAAACACTCATTACTTACCCCAATTCATACCCAGAACACTCACAACTAATACTCACCCAATGATTCATTTCAGCTACCACCTGACGGGGAGTTATAGCCAATTTAGTGGTTGAAATTGATGTTTGAACCCAGGGGAAGACCCCGACATCTTGGGAGTGAAACATTTAATACTCAAACCCTTTTATTTTGAACAATTAAAAATTATTTGTTTTCATTCACAGGTTGCCGGCCCGGGAGGATGTTTACGCGAGTGAAGAAATTTACTCAATCTTAACTTTACTTTTACTAACTTTACACCCTATAACCGTAAAAACAAACGTAACTGACCTGCTAATAACGCTTTGGAGAGCGTATGTCATTCTTAAAGTGAGGACTCATTTAGAACCAATGGCTTATTTACACGTGTGAACCTTTGCTGCTCTATATTTCAGATCATGTCTGCATTTCAGTTTCCTATCCAGGACAATACCCAAGAATTTCACATGGTTGGATACCTCAATCTCTTTGTTAAGAAAACGAGGACTATCGGAAATAAAAATCTTCGTATTTCATGCAAATAAATATATTTTGGTATTATCCGGGTTCGTCAGAGCATAGAATTCGAATTCTTATCCCTCGTCGGTTAATATTCTCAAGAGACTGTGAATAGTTGTGAGATCCACGTGAGAGGTGAAAGAATACCAGCCTGGGCTGTTCCTCTTTTCACAATATTCCTTATCGTTTTATTTTATGCATAGCAATTTATTTATTTATTCCTTGGTATATGGTTCCAGTCGATCAGCGTCTGGTCCAACTGATACCCTCAATGTGAGGGTATACTTTATCATCTAGGGCCCTCTCGTAAATAGTGGGTGACTTCGGTGAAGGAGGTTATTGCAACAGGGGTCGCTTAGCTGCATTACGAGGTTTGAGTATGCCTGCCAATTTTTAGGTATATATATATATATATGCGTAGGTTAGGCAGGCGTTGCAAATTCCAACAAGATGAATTAATACGAAGTCCACCGCATTTTGTAGACGTGCCGGTAAAATTCTATCCGGACCTACAGCCTTAAAACGGGAGAAACTTTTTACCTCTTATTGAACCCTGTTTATGGCGATTTCCTCACCGAAGCCAATTTCATCTTCTAGGCGGAAAAATGGATGTTTATCAACAGATAAATCCGTTCGTTGGCCCAAATCATCGTTAATGGTTCAGTGTGAATTTGAGTTTTTAGAGGAATTTCTCAATCTTAGGCAGAATCAAGAACGTTTTGAAAGAATAGCTAGATTTTCTCCTGAAAAGATTTCCCTTCTCTTTGAAAGGCTTATATAGAGCATGAGTAATCAATTGTATCCTATTAACAATGTACTGTATACTAATGTAATCAGAAATAATTTGAGAAAGTCTGAGATGGAGTATTTATTTATTGGGCCACGCCGACAAGTTTTCGGAGCAACAACACATTGCCATTGCTCTGTTTCAGCACTGTTGCATCAGATGAAAACGTAAGTTAATATGACATAAAATACAAGTTCACGAGTCTCTGTATTTGCAAAGAGTTTATTTTCCAGATGGTTCAATCCACCATCAGAAATCTTACTGAAGTCTCCTGGGTGTGGGTTAGGGTTCGGATTGAGCGGGGAGCTGCTTCTCTTCTTAGGTGTTTTCCTGGAGTTTTTCGAGATGCTCTCACTGACCCTATCAATAGTTTTACTGTATTTGTTATGCTTTATGAGGTTTATGACTCCTTATACAGTAACTTTACTTGCATTTGAATGATTTTCCATGTTTTGCTTTTTGTTTTAGCAGAACACCGCATGTGAATTACCCAATGTACAAATTAATGTAACTTAAATATTATTTATGTTGTAAAACCTCAGATCATATAATAAAGAACTTGAGAACATGGCGCAGCTGTTAATGAAAAAGTTAAATGGAGATTAATAATTTTTATAATAAAATAAAAGTATATATATAATAAAATTATATATTTATTGAAAAATTAAAAGAAAACAAATTGTTAAACTCTTATGGGTATCACGAAGCTGAATAAGATTAAACAAGAATTTCAAAGCCAAAGATCGCTACATTATTAAAACAGAAATAGATTATGTGATAGATGTTGATGAGTTAAAACTTAGTGGAAATTTAGCATAAAATTTGCGAGTCTTTTTGGAAAATTTTCAAATATTTTCTTGAGGAATTGAAATAATAACAAACCAGAGGCTGTTAAGGTGACAGTATTTTTAAATGCCATTGAACCCGATACTGTAGAGTATGTCAATTCCTTAAATATTAGTTAAGATTTTCACTAGAAATATGATTGTGTTACTGAATTTTGTAAGCCGAAAAGCAATGAGGTATATGAAAGCTTTATCTTACACAGCGAGCTTAAAACCAAAATAAGCCTTTTGAGAATTTTCTAATGGACATTAAGAAGCTAGTAAGATTCTGAAAACACAACATACAAGATAGAATAGTTCTTAGTACTTTGGATAAAATAGGCAACCTTTTAAGAAGTTTATGGATACCCAAAATCGTACTTATTGTGGCTATTGATATGGCAAGATAGGCTGAGGCTAGCAATCAAAAAAAATTGCGTCGAGTAAAAACTGAGCACAGAAGAGTAACACCGATGTTCAAAAACATGACATACATAAGAAAAGATGGCAAAAACAATGAAAAATAATTACAATGTGGAAAATAATTGCGAAGGTAAAATAATTTTTTGTAGTTTGTAATAAGTAATTTGTGGAGAAGTAAAGTCTAGTAGGTAGTGTGTTGGCTTATTAGACGCAAGGCCACGGTTTAAAGACATCAAAAACGAATTATGAAAAATATTTCTTTGACGACTTCCTCTCAACAGATTTCTGGCAAAAACTCTGTGAGTAAATAAAATTGCCATGAAAAGTTTCTCAAAAAAATCTGTCGTTCGGAGTCGACTTTAAAGTGTAGGTCCCGTCACTCATGTATAAAATTAACACACACAACATGAGTGGTGTGAGAAGCTAGGCAGTAATCCTGGCTGAAAAGTTGTAATGGCCAATTATATATGTATGTGGTAATTTGTGGAGAACTTAGGAGTAGGCATAGTAGCAAATAGAGTTTTTTAGTTTACATGTTGACTCAGTGACAGACTTGAGTGGTATCGCAAATATTAAAAGTCAATCGAAAACAATTTCTTTCAAACTAGCCACAGGGGCTATAGTATATGTTTTGTCTGGCACATATTTACGGAATTTAAGATATGTTAATATGGTAAACAGCTCTGAAAAATTAATTGCATATAATCGCAAAGAAAATATGTGTAATGAGGGGTGAAACTAAGAACTGAAAATATTAATAATTGAAAATTATAATTTGATACCAATTTTAGGGCTTCAATCATTTGTACAATTAGACTTAATATCAAAGAATATGCTCAATTACAAAGGATAATTTATTAATTAAATTCTAAGACGTTTTTAGTGGAAAAAATAATGCTATAACTTATTCTACGCCTGCCAACAGGATTTCTTTATTTCTTCCAGAGAGATTATGAGAAGAATTGAAAAAGTTGACGAGGCGGTATGTGGGAATCTAATATTATAATTCTTGAGCAAAAAATAAATTTTTTAAAATATGCGGCAAATTCCAAAAGAACTTTATGCATCAACTAGGATCAAATATTACAAAATTCCAACCATTGAAAAAATTAAGGCCAATTTTGTGAATAAAATACTTTTTTCTGTCTTCGATATGAAAAAAGAATCTGGGAATGTTGGTTTAGTAAAGATTTATATTAAGTTAGCGTACTTCATAGCTGTTATAGGTTCATTTGCCATAAAAATTGCTTCGGAAGTATTTCAGAAGTTGAATGAGGAAAACTTTGGAGACTTTGCTGATGTCACAGTTTATGTAGATTATATATAAATAGCTGCTAAAAACAAAATTGATCATGATTGAACTTTTGAATTGGTAATGAAAAGAGCAATAGAAAAAATGTAAAGTTTAATTGGCACAAAGTGCAATTAAAAAATTTAAGTCTCGTTTTTAGCGCTTATGATTTCAGGAAAAGATAATGGTTATGACAAAAATAGATTGAAGGGAAATAAAGATTTAGTAGGTTTCCTTTGTTTTAAAATAAAATTCCTGTATGTTTTGCTACTTAAAGTTTGACAGATCCTGAAAACACGTATCCACAAATTGAAAAGGTAATTCTAGCTGTCGTATTTGACTCTAGAAATGTCATTCATATATAAAGCAGAAAAGTTGATTATTACGACCACAAGCATCATATTTCTTCATCATCATGCTGTAGGTGGATCTGATTATAAGACGACCAAAATCAGAGTCGCTTTCATTGTCTCCAGGAAATCGAAATCTTAGTTTTCTTTAAACGATGCTCTCTCCACTGACCCTACTCTTCAAAATGATCTGATAACCATGATTCCTAATTAAAGGAAGTTTCAGTATCTTTTGAGTGGTGATATACAAACTCTATTACATCCAGATGATAGATGATTTCAACGAGTTTTTATCCAAAATATAGCAGTATATACCCGATGGCTCAGTTTTATTATTACGCTTTTAAAACAGTTACTTATCTATACAGTTACTTAGCTATACATACCCTTCCTCATACCTCCAGAGAGATGTAATTTGCCTCTTCCCTTTAAAATTACAGATATTTGATTTCGAAGGTACATTCTAATACCATTCAAAAACCCCACTGAGAAAGACTCCCATGATCAAAAGTTACATAAGTATTTGCGTTTTTTTCAGTACGAAAACTATAAAGGTCATTTGAGAAACTTCTTACGCGCTAGCAGAGTCTCGAATGCATATTCACTAAGTTCGTGAATAATGTTACCAACGACACAGCCCAAAAGTACATAATACTTGGATTTAAGTGGAAATTTTCACCACTCCATGCTCCCCTCATGGGCTGCTTTTGGGAAGCTGCAGAAAAAAAATAAATTGTTGGTGCCCAAAAACTAAACTAAACTTCTTTACAACCCTAGCCCGAATTGAATATATCCATAATTCTCCCTAATATCAGCCTTATTAGAACACCTTGGGAATTTAATTGCCCTATAATGGCTTTTATGGAACAAAACCATCAGGAGATCTCACTAATTAATAGATGGAAAAAGTTGAAAGTATTAGAACAAGATTACTTGAAATCCCGCAAACATATCCCTATTATGATGAAAATACACGTGATGCCGATGTACGCAAAGTCTTAGGAATAACCACTCGAACCATCGTAAAATTATGTTTCCTATTATTTATGAACGATAAAACTAGTAAATAAAATAATCTTTATAAACTTATTCGTAATTTTCTAATCCGTATTTATATAACCATTTTATCTCATCTTACAGCTAAAAAATACTTTTTTTTAATTGTGTTAAAGAAGATTTAACTGCCTAAGGTCAAGTCAAAGCAGACATCGGGTGGGCGAAGAAATGTACAAGTGCGTCCTTTGTCTTCAGTTCAATGCCTTGCGATTCTGTAATAGGTTTCTAAGTCACGAAAAGGGAGGGGATCGTTGACAAACGCATTTACTATTTTATCTATCTAGCCAAGAGTCCTATTCTAGAAGCTTACAAATCTATGGATACATTCACAAAATCTGATACATTTTACCATACCTTGCTACATGAAAAACCTCACAGCGGAAAAATCTGGAAATCTTAAAATCAAACCTTCACAAAAATGAAAACCAAAAGGTGCAGCAAAACAACAACAAAAGTCATCAATCTCGTCCAGATTATCGGCAACACCTGATGTGTTCCCCGATGGCAGTGTGCTAAACTTCAAATGGCTGTAAATTTGATTACCACCAGAGTCCTGGGTATTCTGTGACTGTCTGAAATATGACATTAATTACACGGTGCGACAGTCAAAATACACCTAGCTAATGCCGTAGCGTAGGTTGTGAGTTGTGTTGAGTAGAACTCAAAAATATTTTTTTATATTTCTCGAACCTTCCAAACTTCTTTTATTTGACAAAATCGGTATTGTTAACCTTTTAACACAAAATTATTGATTACCCAAATATTTGTTAACCTATTTTCAAAATCCAAAGTTTTTGGGGGGAGATGAGCCTTTAAGACGGTATACATAAGCATTTGGTTCAAAATTAATAAAACTTGGAAAATTTTTTTTCTTATTTTTCAAGTTTGGCCGTTTTCAATTAAAAAATTTAATTCAAAAATATAAAATAAGTGGTAATATTCTGAAAGTGAAGAGATTGACACTTCGTTTGATAACATCTGACAAACATTACCGCAGTTATTATTTAAATAGCATAACAGTCATGTTATATTTTTTTTATGTGTCACCTTATCAAATGAAATTTTGAGTTCAAAAATTTTCAAAATATTTGATAGATCTTAATTGCTTAGCACAAACTGTGTCAATTTCACGTTTGGGCGACTACCAGAAGTCAGGTAAAGTTTGTTTTTTTGTAAATATTATAATTTCGCTTTGCGCAAACATTGGTCAACTTCTGGTGGTCGATCATAAGTGAAATTGACTCGTTTTCCAATAAACAATCAAGACCCCTCAAAACTTCTGAAAACTTTTGAACTGAAAGTTCATTTGGAAAAATTAATATATGAAAAATATAACACGGCTGTAGTACTTTTTAAATAATAACTACAGTAATTTTTGTTCGATTTTATCAAGCCAAGTGTAAATCTCTTCTTAAGAGAATGCACTTTAAGGTGTCACCATTTATTATATATTTTTTAGTTAAGTTTTCTACTATGAATGGAATAGAATAGTCGAAATGTATGCCGTTTTAAAGGCCCATGCCTCCCCTTTCTAAGAAAGCTTAAATTTATGTGTAAAGTCCAAAAAACAGTTTTGTTTTTGTCAAATAATACGAGTTTGGAGGGTTCATAAAATTTAAAAAAAAATTATTTGAGTTCCACTCAGCAAAACTCACACTATGTCATTAGCTGGGTGAATTTAATTTTTTTATTTTGTCGTTATATATGATTAACGGCAGTAGAAAAAAGAAAGTAAGAATTACAAATCTTTTTGAGAAAAATGTAACGAAGGTTTTACAATGGTCATTGGGAAAAATGTGTTTCAAAATAAAATTTGTCGCACACTACTCTATCCATTCTCCTCTAACTATCGGGTGGGCCATCTATGGCTTTAAATTGAACCGTCGATTATTTCTAATACTAATGTCATTCTATTTTTTCACTAAATTCAGAATATTATCTTTACTGAAAGTAACGTAACGTACGTTCATTTTTAGCATATGAAGAGCAATGTGTACGCTTACCGAAACGTATTGCCTAGTTGATAAAGTGGAATGATCTTTCATACTGAAGCTTTAAGGCTCAGTTAGCCGACCGTAACGGAATGTAACTGCAACAGTCAGAAACAGCTGATCGATATTGTTATGTATAAAGTAATACGAATGGTTATAGAAATGTTATGAACGTATGAAATTGTAAAAAAATATAATTATCCTACGTTTTTACATGTCATCTTTTTAGCCACTAAAAAGCTTTAAAGCCACTAAAACTGAAAATTTAAATTATAAACAGACTTGAAATTTTGTACGTATTGTTACGTTTTTACCTTTTAAAAACGTTTTAAATATGGGCTAGTAGATTGCAATAAAAAATAAAAATAAATTTGTGTTATTATTATTATTCGCACAATTTTGTGTGCAACTGTTCACAACTTGTTCTAACAACAATAACTGCTTTGTTCGTTATTCTTCTGTTTGTGCCCTTCGCGGTAAACAATAACAATTATTACACAGTTGTTCTGTAGACCTTTGTAACGAAGAATTTCAAACCACAATTGCTTTCTTCACACGCAACGCGTCTTTACACAAGACTGACTGAACTTCTACTCCGACTCTTGCCTACTTTGCCTTTCCTTTTGTACAGCGACGTAAACATTCTGATAAATGTTCTCGTAGGCGAAGGTTCAAGTCTTCGCCTTCTCGAGAACTTTATGAATGTAAACATGTTGTTTACGTTATTGTTGTTTGTACTTACTTATCTATTTATGAAAAACAAAAACACAAAATTGAGTGTTTTTGTTCTCCAAAACAAGCGAACACAAACAGAATTGAATGCTTTTATTTATGTGAAAGTGAATTTGTTTGCCTTATAGAAACTGTATATAAATATTTTAATAAATACCTTTAAATAAATACAAAATCGTTGAAATAAATCTAAAAACGCTATAGTGATAACACTAAATTAACAGCTGATAACAGCAGGATTATGTAAAATCAAAAGGCGTCGTATTAAAAGTTATAAAAGCAGTAAAAAGGAAGTTTTTAAAATTAAAATTTAAAATTAATAATAATAATATTAAACCTGTTTAAGAAAGTAAAATTAAAAGTCCTTAAAAATAAAAAAGCGAAATAATTAAAATGAACGACGAGCAGCTTATTTTGTTGGTACAAGCTAACGACTGCTTTTACCTTTGTTCACCTAAAAGCATATGACACGTTTTTAAGTTATATAATTGCACTTATATTTTTATGTTAAGTAGACGTCACTGTTACATTACGTTACAGTCGGTTAACTGAGCCTTTACACTGTAGTTTGCAAGGATGACTCGGCACAAACATTATAGCACAAATAGCGTTAATATGATAATAGAAGACAATGGCTATGCTTTGGAACCTAGTATTGTAACTGATGAAGAAGAAGGGTTTGACGACAATATACGTACATACATAATTGGCCATTACAACCCTTCAGTCCGGATTACGGCCTAGCTTCTCACACCACTTATGTTGTGTGTGTTACTTTTATACATGAGTGGCGGGACCTACAGTTTAAAGTCGACTCCGAACGACAGTTTTTTGAGAAACTTTTCATGGCAATTTTATTTCTCAGAGTTTTTGCCAGAAATCTGCTGAGAGGAAGCCGCCGAAGAAATATTTTTTTTCATATTTCGTTTTTGATGTCTGACCGGGGATTCGAACCCTGGCCTTTCGTCTAATAAGCCAACACACTACCTACTAGACTACGGCGACTACTGACGACAATATAACCCTATTATGCTAAATGACGTTTCTGATGAAGTCGGTTTAAAGTGGGTATTAGCACGGATTCTGAACACAGTAGTGATGATAAACCGTTGTCGGCCAAAAGAGTGTGAATTCGAACCAAATCACTACGATGTGAAAGTCCAAATCTACCGGCTTGGCGAAAGTGTACTAATGAACGATTGCTAAACGAAAATCGTAAGGAAGAAGCGTTGAAGGACTTCGCTCCTGTTCAAATATTTGAAATTTTTTTCGACGATGAAGTTCTTGAAATGATTATCGAGTTTGTCCAGTTGTATGCTTGTCAAAATAAACGACTTAGTGTTACTATAGCAAAGCTGAAAACTTACCTCGCGATATTAATTTTATCTGGTTAACACGAACTGCCAAGATAAAGGAGTAATTGTTGTGTCAATGGCTATGTGTAGAAACAGATTTAAGGAAAGAAAAATAATAACGATGCTCCGACAAAATGTTTAAAGTACGTAAACGCTCAAATCCTCTTATCAATAAGTTAAATCAGTGGGATATTTTCCAAAAAATATTTCCATTGACAAATCTATGGTTAAATATTATGGTCATCATTCAGCAAAACAATTTATTCGAAGTAAGAGTGTTCGGTTTGTTATTAAAATTAAATTGCATTTACCAATTTTTGTTGTCAATTTGAGCCGTTACTGAGCCTTTGGGAACTAGAGTTATGAAAATGCTCCTAAATAAATTGACCACAAACTTTGCAAATTACAAACTCTGTATTGACAAGGTTTTCACAAGTTGCGAGCTTTTAAGTTTACGGCGTTCAGGTCACAGGAACGCACTAAGAAATGCCCGCTAGCACGAGTAAAGAAATCAAAATTAAAAGGAGCATGGGTGGAGTAGATGAAATGGACCAATCACTATCACTCTGTAGGATTTACATCCACCGAAAAAATGGTGGTGGGTTATATTCACTTATATGCTTGATATGACTATATCAAATGCCTGGCTATTACATCACATAGTAAAGAAGCCAACATGGATCAACTATAATTAAGACGAAACATAGTTAGGTTTTACCTAAAACAAACACCACGAAGACAATTTGCTCGTATTTCCTCTGCAAATACCGAAGATCTAAAACTGGATAACCATGTACTTGAAAAGCTATCTAAGCGTGTGCGTTGCTTCATCTGTAACAACAGAGCCGCTGGTGTTGCAAAATATGTAAAAAAAATTTTGTACTAAAACACTTGTTATTGCCATATTTTACACATAATTGACGAATATACTAATTTGGGCACAACCCTTTAATTAATTTGTATTTTTTTAGTTTTTTGCTTTTTCGCATTACTAGGAATAAATGAATAACGAAATTTTTCCTTGTAGTTTTTATTTGGTTGTAAATGGGTTAAGATCACTTCAATTTTTCCAATTTAATAGATCAAATGGGTGAGTTCACCAACATTTCACTATATATCGTTAAGTACTCACCTTCCAAATTATTTTCAATTTTTTAGGTTATGAAAACTATAAAGTTTTATTATGAAAAAATTTTTAATCTGTCACAAAATTCACCGTACTAATAACTAATTTAGAAATTAGAAATTACATGAAAAACAACTGATAAGGTAACAGTAAACTTAACTCTGTATTAAAAAGAGAGGAAAAAGAGGAAAAAACAACACAATAGATTTTTAGAAGTTGCAAATGCCTAAAGTATTCATAATAACAACCAAGTTAGCGGAAGCGACGAAACCACTACTATAAGAAATTGTACTGCATAAGCAAAAGTTGCAACTTAAACAATTAATATTGATTTCTGCCCACACACTAATAATTGCTCAATAACAGAGTGTCAAATTACGATCAAAGAATATTTTGCCGGCTAAGCGTCTGGATGACCACACATGTGAAGACAACACGATCCATGCGGCCTTCTTGGTGAAACCAAGTCTTGGTTACGCACTCGTCTGAAATAGTTATTTAAATTATTTAATCGTGTAAAGCATAATCTATTTACTATTGTGAATCAATAAAATTGTTTAAAGAATATATTCTAACTAGCATTTTAATTATTTGTTAAGGCGCAGTTGGTCGCGCTTAATATATTTTTTTATAAAATCGGTAGACAAAATTCTTAACTACCACCATAAAGGTTGTAAATTCGTTTTTAATAATAATATATCCATATTGCATCTTGATGACTAGACAAAAGTTTTTATAAATTCTTACCCTGAAATACGGAAACAATGGTTTCAACGATCTAACTCTGGATATTAAAAATGTCAATAAATGGCTTGACATTATCAAACTGAAATAAAATTAAAATAAAACGAAAGTAGTGGAAATAAATTGTAATAGCAACATTATTTTTGTGATACATAATCAAAATATAGAGAACATAATTTTAGGGCTTTATTATTTATAAAGATTTAAAATTAAAGTCCCATATTGATGACATAGTAAGAAGATTGGCAAAAAGAATTTTTTTTTCAAACGAATTGGAAAACAAATTTTAATTATAACTGCTATTAATATTTAAAACACTATATTTAAACTACATTGCACACTTGCTGCACTGCGCAGTTAAACCACACTGGATTAGCAAAGTATATTTAGTGCTTAACTTTGCGAATACACACAATGCCAATTGCTAAAACATTATAAGCTAAGTGAACTTTTCCTTATTTTGGTACATCAACAATGTTCGTTAAAAAGAGGATAAAATTGCATTCAGTCAGCTTCTACGGAAGAAGGTTCATGTCGCTTTTTTAGGTTTCAATGATACATATAAAAAATATTGCAGTAGGATAAAAGTAGATAAAATCATAACAGAATAGTAAACAATGCAGTAGTGTAAACAACATATGATAATAAGCAAATCAAAATTTCCGTATTTGACAAACTTTTCGTTAAATTTTGACAGCAACATATATATGACCACATTTTCTGGCCAAAATTATAAGAAATCAGTGAATTAGAATGAAAATCGGTATACGGTATAATTTTTCAAATTCAAAATGGAGGATATAATACGGCTACCTCAATTTTAAAATATCTATAGATTATCTACAGATTTTCCCAACTGGGTAACAATCCGCGATGTGGGATTGTTACCCAGTTGGGAAAATCTTAAGTGTACTTCGATTCACTCTGGTTATCCTAATATCGCGGGAAGACTGTTGCGGATCGATGTCATGCTTGACCTTTTCGAACCGTCGGACCACGAATATTTTTCATACCCCTTGGTGATTGTAGCTTTCTGAACCTAGTTGAGTATGCACGGTAGCACCGAGGTGAAACCCGCAGTGTGAATGGCTCCAGGCTAGGGCTATGATCGCCACCGTCCCATTAAAATCTTAGCAGGCTTCAAAGTAAGACCCTTATCCGAAGTGCTAGCATCAGAGCGTATGGAACCCGTGCCAGAATCGGCTCAGTTGACCCGGTTATGCTATCGGAAGACAATAAGGGCAGTTTGGCGTGGACTAAGGCTCACCAAAATGATCAATGCCCTGCCTCTCCAAAACCAATACAATTTTTTTCACTTGGAGATACATGGTCCCGACCTTCACCCTTCCTAGTATAAACAGGACCAGACACACGCTAAGTCCCGATGTCAAATATCTAGGCCTGATCCTCGATCCCAAACTCAATTTGAGGGCGCGAAAAGCGGCCTGTGCTGCAGAAGAGCAGTTGGATCCAGATGAGGTCTCAGCCCAAGGGTCGTGCGCTAGATCTATTCTGCAGTCATCGAACCCAACCTCCTATACTGTGCTGCCTTCTGGTGGACTGCACTGGACAAGCTGCACAATGTCAGACAACTTAACAGAGTCAGAAGGTCTGCAGCTGTTCATATCTACGCACCACCCCCACAAAGGCCTTGTTCGCAATGCTTGACTGGCTTCCTAATGAGCTCCTCGCTAAGCAGGTAGCTAAATTCACTACGACAAGACTAAGTGCTCTGTCTCGTTGGCGCGTATTTCCCTCTGGTCACTCCTCTATTGTAGAGATTGATCCTGTGGCCCCCCACCGGGTATCGATTATCTTCCTGTGAAATATTGTTTGACAGGGTTTTCAACTTCCATAAGATCTCTGTCGAAAGTTGTGAACAACTCCAAGATCGTCATGGAATGTCACCGCTGTCTGAACTTTCTATCTGGGCGCTTCCGTGTTTCACTGGTCTGGGTCCCTGGACACAGTAACATTCCGGAAAACTGAAGAGCCGGCAAGTTCGCCAGGGCCGACGCGCTACTTCCGGAATCCTCTTCAATCGACTTAGGAATGCCACTTACTTCTTTCAAATTGGGCATCACTCGGAAATGCTTTCGCGACGCCACTTGGCCATCAATGGATAGAAGGCGTACCAAGCAGTTACTTGGACTTGATCGTAATACCATTTCGATCACAATGACAATGCTTACAGTTCATTGTGTTATGGGAAGATTAACAAGATTAAGAAAAAAGATTAAGAGGAGACTGTTATCCATATGCGCTGAACAACTTCTTCCTCCCTGGTTTGGAGGAACTTGGTCAGTATAGGGATTGTCTTTACCTGTGGCGTC
The DNA here is from genome assembly GCA_005959815.1 of Sarcophaga bullata. Classification (NCBI taxonomy): domain Eukaryota; kingdom Metazoa; phylum Arthropoda; class Insecta; order Diptera; family Sarcophagidae; genus Sarcophaga; species Sarcophaga bullata. Next base: position 33,146 of record QOCX01001104.1, on the reverse strand, counting down.
ACAACGGGCCACTATGCGTGTTCAAGTGAGCTTTTGGTTTCAAAGCTAACCTAACAGACTTGCATGAAAATAAGTGTAAGGGATTTTGAATCTGAAGTAAAACTTAAAAAATTAAAATAGCGGATCCAATATGGCATCCAAAATTTTAAAATTTCTATAGACTTACATAAAAATCAGTGTACAGGCTTTTTCGAGGTTGCTAATTTCAAAACAGGTAAAATTTTTCAAATTCAAAATGGCGGATCCGTAGTGGCGCCCTAATTTTTTAAATTTCTACAGATTTGCACTTAAATCAGTGTACAGTTTTAAAGATACTGATCTTGAATCTGAAGTCAAATTTATATATATATATATATATTATATATATATTATCTATATATATAATATATATATTTATATTATATTATTTATATATATATTATATTTATATAATATATATAATATATATATAATATATATACATATTTATCATAAAACTGTTAATTAATTAATTAATTGTTAATTATGTCACCTTTTTCGTCTAAAACCTCCAAAAAATAAAAAATTAAGTGGAAACTTTTGTAGAAACTAACTAACGAATTCGACTATCTTTTAAAAGCTTATCCGAAAATCAATTTTCGGAAAAAAAATTAATTAAAGGTTATAGCAAAAATATGCGTTTTTTCACAAAAAAAAATATTTTTTAACAACATATTTTTCTTGAACTATTAAGCACTCTCTATCAATTTTGTTTTCCGTATTTAATTTAGATTTATGTTTGCTTTTCACATACTTAGAGAACTTCAAAAAATCGATCAAATCACACAGAACATACAACCTTTCTACTTTGCTCACAAACAATGATTTTTAACATCTGCTAAGCAGCCGTCGTTAATTTTTTAGGAAAAAAATGTGACATTATTAGATTTGAGATGTCCTTTGCAAAAAAAAAGAACTCTTGAAAGTGAGAAAAATGAAATCACAAAAATTGCTTAATATTGCTTATAGGACATTGTAGTTAAGCCTTATGTCTCACTTTTATTCTTTCATTTCCATGCCAGACAGCTATTTAAGCATTTTTGTTTCGGCTGCTTAACTATAATTGTTTTACAATTGTATATCGGTCTGAAACAGCATTGTCGAGCAAATGGTCAATTCCAACAATAAAGTTAAAAATTTCGTATTGAGCATATTCCGTCTTCGTTCGTTATCTGGTTTGAAATGGGAAATAGAGTATCTACAATATTTCTCATCACTACCTCGTTCATAATTTCCATAATTTTTCTTTTCAGTTTATCCATTAAAATTTATATCATCACGTAGTTTTGGGAATGCCTGATTTTTCTTGCACGAAATAGCCTCCTTCAGATATTGCTTTGTTTCCTTAAATGGCTGGTTTTCATCACTAGCTGGTTCATTGAGTCTGATTTTAGCGTACCTCCATAGTAGTAGTAGCCTGAGTGCTGCAATATTTTCGTCCCACCAGTACACTGCCTTCTTTCGGATATTCGGAGATCTGAACACAGGTATTGTCCTCTTATATCCGCGTCTTATTCTTGGTTTGTTCTACTCTTACTCTCGCTTTATTCTAAAACTCAACATTGTGGCACAATCTGTCTTAAGACAACTTGAGTGTTGTCGAATTCTATACATGATCATGGTGTCAGACTGACGGCTAATTTTAACTCCAACAATGGTTTTTATCGAATGGGAAATATCGAAAATATCTGTTGGAAGACTTGCTTAACATAAAATAAAACAGTAATTTAATTCTGGCAGCTGTATTATTATTCTGTCACCTAAATCTGACATTATTTCTGACTCGAACAAGAAATCCATTATGAATATCGTTTTCTATAATACCAGCTTAATTTATTACCGATTTCAATTCTGAATAGTACATAACAAAATTCTGCAATGAAAGGTTTTAGATGGGAACAAGCTCTTTTTCGTTTTCAAAGGTCTTGCGTCAACCGTATATGTATATAGTATACTGTCTGAACAATAGTAGAAGAGTTGGCAGAGGAGTAATCTAACCTTTATAGGCTTCCAAAAGGCCTTGGACACCCAGAATGACCATGAAATTGTTATTGTACTTATTCGAGCTGATTGCAAATAGACTAAAAATAGAATTATATACTATACCACGTTGTGCAGGATATTTGACGTGTGCGCCATAAATGCGTTTCTTTGACTCCGTTCTTTATGTTACATTGTATAAAGTGTCTCGGGTAAACAGAAGTATTATTTGGGGGTGTAACAACGATGGAAAATTTAAAATGCTAGTTGCATAACTGGAAGAGGTAAAATTCTTTTTCTATCTTGGTCGTATTCTGTATTTATGTAGTTTGCATAACCGAGAAAACTAGTCATTCAAAATTCTACTCCCTATGCCAAGAGTGATGTTGTTCAAATTAACCTACTATAAGCAAAAAATACGTCAAATAAAGGTTGTAAAATTTTTACTATATAAAAAAAACTTTATTATGTTGTAATTACAAACTTCTGAATTGTTAAATATTACGAGCCACTGTCAATCCATTTTTAAGGTCAGCAATCAAATCTTCAGCGTCCTCGAGCCCAACAGATAAACGTATTAATGAATCTGTTATACCTAGCTTCTTTCTGTCCTCGGCAGGAACAGAAGCGTGAGTCATAATAGACCTTAAAAAACAATGGAATATATTACAAGTAAAGAGATATTGCATATACATGTATACAAGTGTAAATAAAGGTGTAATCTTAGGTATATGGACAAATAATGAAACAAGAACTTAAGGTTACTCACGGTAGTTCAGCTAAGCTTTCGAATCCTCCAAGACTTTCAGCTAATGTAAACACTTTTAGTGCCTTTAAAAAAGCTTTGGAATTCGCCAAATTTCCTTTAAGATAAAAAGAAAAAACTCCACTGTACCCATATGTTTGTTTTAACGCAATTTCATGTTGAGGATGTGATGGAAGAGCGGGATGTAAAACCTTTTCTACAAAATCATGTCCTTCCAAAAACTTTGCAACAATAATTGCATTTGACATATGCTTTTCCATACGAAGTGAAAGCGTTTTAAGTGATCGATTTACTTGGTAACAATCGAAAGGCGAAGGAACAATGCCAACAGCTAAAATTACAAAAGAACAATTTAATTTTTTACAACTTTTTTAACTTAAATCAAGTGATGTTTGTGACTATTTTAGTCTTATTTCCCATTGTCGTGAATTCCTTTCACACCGAAATATTTCCCTTTTTCCCAAAAATTGCTATGATAAATAACTTGCATGCGAACAACCTAACGCTTTACAAAAAACTCTCTATCGTGAATGATTTTCACCTGAGTTTATCCATGTTTCCCAAAAACAAAACGCAACATCAATAAGAGCTTTTGTTGCATAAAATATAAATGAGTATTTCGTTTTTCTTATTAGATAAAATTGTGTATAAAACTTTTATGGCTCGTATTGCACCATTCCTCAGCTACCAAAAAATGATCGAAAATCTGATTTTGACGGTTTGACAACTGGAAATGTACGTAAAGACAAACATATAAAAATACATTTTAGTTCGAGGAACACTTTTGTTTTGTTTACTTTAAACTTAAAAAAACGTATTTTACGTA
>QOCX01001104.1:18960-29548 GCA_005959815.1 Sarcophaga bullata | reverse complement strand
TATGAAGATTTCTTCAATTAATAATTATTTTAAACAATTTTTTAATCATATACAGTAAACCTTAAAACTTCTTTTCTTTTTTTATTTTTTATAATAATATAACAAATAAAAATACTTGCAGCTATTATTAAATATTAGCATACATTTTGATATATCCGTAATTTTTGTCAAGCGATAGATTTCTACGTTTACCAACATAGATATATGCAGTGGACAGAATAAAGCTATATAGCTGAATTTTAAGCAATAATCTGTAAAAATTGCTGTTATGTGTTTTATTGGCCAATTCAAACGACTTTGTATCGTGTATGTTGTACTGAATACACTTTTTGTTTGTGAACGTTCAATGTTATGCTGTATTGTGTATTTCGTATTCTAATCATCAAAAAGCGATAAGAAGAATATCAGTATTCATACATTGATTTTGAAGCAACAAAACGAAAAATATTGCGGAAAAAGATAAGTTAATTAATTACACTATGCGACAAAGTAAAAAAATGAATTACACCCAGCTAATGACATTGTGTGTGAGTTAAGTAGAACTCAAAAATATCTTTTTTTTTTTCTTGAACCCTCTAAACTTGTTTTAATGACAAAAACGGTATTTTTAATATTTTAATACAAAATAATTGGTTACCCAACTATTTTTAACCCATTTTCAGAATCCAAAGTTTTTTTGAAGAGGGGAAAGATGAGCCTTTAAGACGGTATACATAAACATTTGGTTCAAACTTACATGTTATAAGTTTTCTTTTAAGTTTAGCCATTCTTAATTGCAAAATTTAATTTAAAAATATGAAATACGTGGTAATATTCTGCAAGTGCATTTTATCTTGTGAAGATATAGACAATTCGTTTGATAAAATCGAACAAACTAGTTACTATTCAAATAGTATAACGTGAGAGGTTTTGAGAAAACAGGAATTTTAGCTTCTGAGCAGGATAAATAATAGGGCAATTCACAATCTTGGGCAAATGGTCTGGCATCATGGCATTTGCAAATGTTGGGTATTTTTTACCAACACTAACAAAATCTACACAAATACCCTTGCCACACTAAAAACTATAGTTTATATTTGCCATACTTAAGCAAATGAAAATGACGAAATCAAGACTCTATAGTCTGCTCTTTTAAGCTTCCCTTCGGCATATTTTTATATTTTTTATTATTTTAAACTGCACGTTCTTGAAATAAAGTAAAAGTTTTTTTTTTTTTTTGATAATCAGTTGTGTGTTGAGTAGTTTGCAATAAGTGTTGCAAAGTTATACAAAAAAAGCGCTCATAATTGACGGCAAATATTTACAATGGTATAAATTTACCATCAAATGCCCAAGATTGTGAATTGCCCTAATATGTTTTATATTGAATGCCATTATGAAAGGTTGAAAGCAAAATATTGAACACCAGCATATAGTGAGTGTTGTAACAGCTCTGGGGTTGTTTCCAGAAGTATCTCCTTGTTGAGTATAAGAAAATTAATTATGTGTATGTTTGTATGGCGGGGATGGTAAGGATTTAGAGATGAAATGCGAGTTGTATATGTATATGTATATGTACTAAGTAATCGGTAGTACCAGGAAGTCCGCTGCTAAAGTTGGATTCCGCCACAGATCCACAGATCCGGGGCATCTAAAGCTATCCAAAGTCCACGGAATAATCCTTGTCCTATAGCTATTCAGGATATTTGACCATCCTGACCTTAACTGAGCCAGGATGGTTCTAGTTTCCCTGAGCAGCTACCTTTCACCATCTGACATTTGGGGGGGATGGTTATTTAGAACCCTGTTGTGGTTTAGTTCGTTCATAGCTGTTGTCACTGTATATTTGTATAAGGCACTTTGTGCCTCCCTTGCTGATGGAGGTTCACTATTGTTGGAATGAGGTGTATGTTCTGACGTCGAGTCTAATCAGGCGAGGAGTGGGTTGTCCATGATTATATGATGCTTGGGATGGGAGGGCAGATAGCAGGCTACGAGGAATTGTTTGGTCAGGAGCTCGTTATGTTTCTTCACTGACAATAATTGGGCCTCTTCGTGAAGATGGTCTAACTTGCCATCTAAGCGATGTTGAGCGGTCTCCTCACTTCTTTAGTGAAAAGAGTGAAGTGAAAAGAGAGACAGATAATTTGGGAGCTGATAGCCGAAGGTTCCTATTTCTGAAGTAGTCAACATGATCACCAAATATTCTGTTATCCTGGCGCTTATGACATCTAAATTTATACCCGATGCGAAGACAGTACAGTCATTTGCATATGACACCATCAAGACATTTGGGGGCGGGTCCAGGAGTGTTGTGAGATATATGTTGAATAAAATTAGCGAAAGGACCCCGCCTTGTGGACCCCATCTTTATTTTCCTGTGCGAAGATTTTTGTCTCCTAAACTCAACGAATGCCTGCCTACCTCCCAGATAGGTGGAAGTCCAGCGTTTCCAGCCGTTGGGCAAGGTTGAGTTTAGGATGTCTCGCAAGAGTATGGAGTGATGAACGGTGTAAAAGGCCTTAAAGAGGTGAAGGTCCGCCACAACAATTCGTTGACATGGTCGTTGTTGGTTGAGTCCATTTGCAATAGTTGACGTAATTTCGGTGAGGGGAGTAGTAGGGATACGACCTCCCCTAAACCCATGTTGGTGATCGGAAAGTGGGAGGTGACGTTTAAGGGAAGGGAGCAAAAGGGTTTGAAGGATCTTTACCACTGGTGACAATAGGGAGATTGGGCGGTACGATTCTCCTTTGGTCGCAAGTCTATTAGGCTTTAGGATCGGCATGATCCTCGCGACTTTCTATATGTCAGGTATCACCAGGCTGCTAAACGATAAGTTTATCAAACTGGAAAGGAACCTCAATGCAGTATCTCCTAGTTTTTTCAGCATTAGCAAAGGTGGACTATCGGAACTCAAGGCCTTGGATGGTTTTCCGTTAACGATGGTGTTTTCGACTGTGGACTGTTCGAAGAAGTGTTCTTGTTGGTCTCTGCATATTCCTCTCCATATATTCCTCAATGTGGTTCTTTTTCCTTTATTCTGCGCAGTTAGATGTTAAATAAATTGTCTGCAGAATTCTTTGGCATAATTTTTAGCCTCTGTATGTTGCCTATCGTCAAATTCAATAGCCGTCTGATTTTTATTGGGCTCTGAGTTTTCAGCTCTTATATATCCCGTTGCTGTGCCAGGCGTGCAGCATCTGGAGGGTAGTTAGGTCTCATGTTGGATATCCTGCCGGCCGGAATGAACCGCCACTCCTGACGGAAGTGGCAATTGTCTAATGTGTTCTTCGATGAAAACTCAGAAACCTACCCAGTTGGCTTTATTATAATTGATGTACGTCTGTCGGTCAGATTCAAGAAATTCACTACTCTTTTCAATGTTTACGACGATGGGGATTTGGTCAGAGTTTATGGATGTATGGGTTAGCCAGGTGGTGTGTGCAAGATGTGACCGACTGACAATGTTCAAGTCTGGTAAGCTCGCGCAACGAGCTCTGTCTCTGATTGATTGGGGCTCATTGATAGTGACAAAATCAGACTCGTCAATTTGATCGCCTATAGCAATGCGACGTTTATCGTTCGGGAGTAGGGAATACCAGCTTTCGTGATGTGCATTGAAATCACCAAGTATAATCCGACTATCACCCTGGAGGAGATGAGAGATATTGGGGTAATAGTGGGATTCAATGCTGTAGAATTTGTCATTTTTGATTTTTGACATTTCGTTCAAGGAAAAAGTCCTCCTCCGTTATCCCTCTCCCTATCTTTCCTCACAATATTATAATCTCCGGCGGATGTTATGGGACACTCCCTTGGTAGTTTCGTCTCCTGAATGGCGGCTATCTTGATGTTATTATTATTCATGAAGCTGGTGATGTGTGCTATTCTGTTCCTAAGTCCACTGCAATTGAACTGCATAATACTGAAAGATAATTGTTGGTTATGTTGAGGTGTGGTTCGATGGTCTATGTGAGAAATGGTTGGAGCGAAGGGAAATGTGGGTTGTGAATATGTGATTATTGTCTGTTCCTGCCGATATCGTTGTCGTGATTTTGTTGTGTGTATCGAATATTGTGAGTTTCTGTACGTGGCTGTCGTGTGCCCTGTGGGTAGTATTGAAAGATGGTAAGTCAGATTGGTGTACTTCCTCATGTGGCACCAACCTCTACAGTGGTTACATTTCACCGAAGTGTTTCTTCTAAATGTCCCCACAGACAGAATAGGTCCAGTTGCGTTGTTGTCTTCCGTCGTTGTCAGTCGATGGTCCTCACAGCAGTTGTCCTCTATAACAGATGGCCCTGTAGTTGTCTGACTAATCACGATGAGAGGTAAGGCCAGAGCATCTCTTTAGGTGGCACCAACTGGCACATCCATTACATCTCACCGATGTAGTGTTGTTCCTGATTGTCTTGAGGAATACTGAACAAATCTATACAGGACCTGGATTCAGTTCAATGCCAGCTCTTATCAATAGGGTAAAGAGCAAAAGTGCTGGTTAGTTTTGCTCACCTTGGGAAAAAACTTCCGGTTGAAACATATTTCACTGGTTTGACAATCCTTGGCCGGTAGATGATCGGGTCGTTCCGGAGCGTAGATCCGATTGTTGTGGGAACGTGTAGTAGGTGTAGGTAATAAAAGCAAATTCATATATTTCCTTTCAATGAACTCCTATTCATAACTGTTCCACCTGTTGACTCGACAGGCGACAGTTAGTTTATATTTACCGGTCTTTATTGGTTATTTTTTTAAGAAATATATATTATATATTATATTTTATTTCGGCTTCATTATTCAAATTTTTCCAACTATGGCGATTTTTGGTCTATTGTAGGATAGGATTGTCAATCGTTGGTACCTAGAAACAACATCGCTCAACCTTTCATACTAATGATGATATTCATACTAATGTTATAGTCTGTGGTCAGCGGGTTTCCCGATTAAAGTTTTTGAATTTTAAAATTAGAAGATTATGATGAACATTGTATATGGTTTCAATCCTAGATGTCTGAACTACACCGTTATCGTAAGAAATGAAAATGCAGTATTTTCGGTAGTTTTTTAATACTCTCTTTTTGATGGCCAAATCAAATTAATTAAATTTATAACACGGCATTTCTAACTTTCCATATCATATCAATTTGATATGTGGATAATTTTAAAGTTTCATTTGGTGCCTATTAAGTCAGGTATTAGAATTTTGCGTCTCAAAATACATATTGCAAAAAACGAGAACTAAAAAATTTTCAATGGTACAACCTTAGCAGCATATTTTTAAAGTTATTTCAAATCATTTTATTTTTGTCTTTAAGATCTTACCATTTTGAAGAAATTTTAACCGGTGGTATAATTCTTCTGAGTTCATAGTGACTCCTCCCATAACAACATCTGAGTGTCCGTTCATATATTTTGTTAAAGAATAACAAACCAAATCAGCCCCCAACTCCAAAGGTCTTTGGAAATATGACGTTAGGAATGTGTTATCTACTGCAAATATTATTTCACCAGATTCATGTATGACTTTGCTCAATGCTTGAATGTCCGCCACTTTAATCAATGGATTTGTCGGCGTTTCAACCCAAACCAGCTAAATATTTTTTGTAATATTTGTGAGCGATTTATTTCTACCAATTTAAAATATTTCAAACAAATATTTGTACTTACTTTCGTATTTGGTTTAATAGATGCTTTGAATTCTTCTAAATTCGTCGGGTCAGCGAAAGTTGCTTCTATTCCTAATCTAGTTGCAACTTGCCTGAAAAAGAACGTAAACTAAAACATTTCAGAAATAAATCAATAATCAAATTATAGTAACCTAATTAAACGATTCGTTCCACCGTAAATGTCATCACCAACAATCATATGATCACCATTAGAAAGCATTGTTAGAATTGCTGTTGATGCTCCCAATCCAGACGAAAATGTTAAACCATATTTTGCATTATCTAATGAAGCTAAACATTCTTCTAACACATTACGGGTTGGATTTCCACTTCGGGAATATTCGAATCCCTATAAATTTTAAGTACATGACCATTAGTAAATTGTTAATTTTTATATAAAATTATTGAATTAAGATATAAGATTTGAATTAATATTATAGAATAATAATATCGTTAATGATTAATTGATTATATTATAGAATATTCACTATACATACCTCTAGAACAACAACTAAAAGTAAAACGACAAAAATAACTACTTTATGGTATAAAAATTAAAAAAAAAATCGGTAATATGTCGAAACATTACATATTAAGCAATGAAAATGCAATTTTTGTTGTTTTTGTTACATTTTAAGTGTGTGTGAAGATGAATTCGAACTTTAAAATCTAAGACGCAAACTTAAGTTTTTAACAATGACACTTCTGGCGTTAACAGAGCCAAATTTGCTCATAACAGGGCAAAATTGTTAGACTTAAATAGTTTGCTAGTTTTCAATTCAATCGAAGGCTTGTTAATATAACATTAGAAGTATACCTAAATGTAAAGGGATATAGTAGTGGGAGAATTAACTTTAAAAATAACCATTTTTCTCTCATATTTCTCTAGAGATCAAGGACCATTTCCAAAAAATATGGAAATGTTGCCATATACCATTCGTAAACAGAATATCCTTCAGTGAAAATAAGTGTATCGCCAACATATAGTACCAATTCGTATTTGTTTAATACGATTGGCATATTGTTTATATGCATGACTAATAATAACACTCCCAAAATTAATCTTTAAACATTGTTGATTTATGTGTGTGAAGTTGGATTTAAAACCTATTTCCCCAGACGTAAACCAAGTCAATTAACAAAGCTCTATTGTTACTAACAGAACTCTGTTAAACAATTAATTTAAGAATGGGAAAGAAAAATAGGAAAAAATGATTATATTCCTGGATAAAATCAGATAAAAAAGCAAAATTTGATCAAAATAAGTCCCATAGTTAATCACTGTTACTAAAAATTGCATAATAAGAACTACAATAAACTGATAATCACACATTTTCTAAAGCTAATGTAATCCGATAAATAAATCAATATAGGGGTAAATCAGAACAACATGGGCGAACAAAGTAAATTGTTTTTAAAGCATTTTATGTCCTTTTACTAAATCAATAGCCAGAACCTTTAACAGAGCGAGTTTTCATAGTAGATTTTTAAATTTTCTGTGATTTCAGGTTTTAAAACCCACTAAAATTCCTTTTGTGGGAATAACAGGACAACATGGACAGACAAAGTAAATTGTTCTTAAAGCATTTTATGTCCCTTTAACTAAATCAATCGCCAGAACCCTTAACAGAGCGAGTTTTTATAGTGGATTTTGAAATTTTCTGAGATTTCGGATTTTAAAATACACTTAGTCCTTTTGTGGGAAACCAGGACAACATGTGGGAAAACAGAACAATGATTGGCTAAATTCCTCATATATTCTTGTTTTCGCTACTTTTACACAACTCGCATTTATTTATTACTTAATATTAAGTTTAATCCGTATTGATGTAGATTTATTGCATTTTAAAATAGTTCATATTGCCTTACTCTGTAATTTTTAAATCTTTTCAATTGTGATTTTTTGCACCATGTATACATATACATATGTATGTATATGTATGTAAACATATACAGATATACAAATATTCATATATATACAAATATAATTGTTGGTCCGAATTCAAACTAAGGCTTTATTAACCTGTTGTAATTATTTATTTCCGTCATTATAGAAATCTTATTTATAATTCTTCGGAAAAAATACCATTATTTTACATATGTATTTAATAATGGTCCCTAAATTTTATTTCCTTAACTATTATGAATCCGAAACATTTTATATTCTTAATTTTCTCTATACATCCTTTCATCGTTTATACTGAATGTTGTTTCGCTATTCATATTTATTTCCTGCATCGTTGTCTTTTTTCATTTAATTTCAATTTGTTACTTTTCAGCCATGTGTAAACATTATTTACATATGATTAATTAAATATGTCCTTACATGTCCTTACATTCATTACTTGTTGTTCCTTTCGCGTATATGAGTGTATCGTCCGCATATGTCATCTGTATGACACCAAAATCGTTAAAAATGGGATCAGACTTCATTCCATTGAGTCTATTTGACTTCTGCTTTCATGGATGATGCATTATGCATCGATTAATTACATAATTTACAGTCGTTTCACAAAAAAAAAACTATGCCAAATTAAACAGATAGTTTTAAAATAAATTATTGTCTTCTATATATTTTTCCCATTTTTTCAAATATTTTCTTACAAGTTTTCAACGTATTTATGGGACGGTATCATTAACATTTTTCGTCTGCCACTTTTTCTGCCGGAATAACTATAGTTTTCAATTTTCTGTAAACTATCCTATTTCTAATGCAGAATTCAAAATGGGAAAATTTTTCCCATTACATATCAATTATTAGGAATAATTGTTGTTGATATTCTACAATAGTTCAGCTTACTTTTTAATTTGTTGGCATATTTTTAAGGTCCATAATTGTTAAAAATTTTAATCTTTGGTTAGCCATAAGTATTTAAATACAATATCCACATTTTCAATTGATTCAGATATTATCTTTACACTATCTAAAAAATGTCTTTTGGAATTATGAATTATTTTCATATTTTCTTTTAATTCAATGTTGTTAATTATCACAGATTTTGTCACATGTTGACTTTTCCTTATCACCAAGTTTTTGATCTTCCTTCACATTTGCTTATTTTCCTTTACTTTATTTATTTGACTGTCAATGCATTATATTCATATGTTCTTATTACATTAATATCACAATGGTTCTAATTGGATTCTGTTTTTTGTTCTTCCACAATTTCGTTTTCCGAGTATTTAAACGAAATATCAGTAATGTCTACAAAAAAATTCGGTACGTTATTTTCATAACTATCCCTCAATTCATTTTGTATAGCAGTCCTTATTTTTTCTCTTTCCTCCATTTTTTTTTAAATAGACCGCATTGCTTTCTTCTGCAACTTTTGTAATTTCAGCATATAAGCTGACTTAAAAGATTTTTCGTACACGATGTAATTGGAATTGGATATGAGTCAAGCAAAGTTTTTTTGATAGATAAAAAGATAATTGAGTCAACAAAAATATTATACATATATAACAAAAATTAATAAATCCAAATAAAAATTGTCCATAAAGTTTAGAATGCGTTTTTTTAAATTTAATTTGTATTCACAAAATCTAAGAATTCTACGTTATTAGTAGTTATTTGGTTTGGTGGGAACTTAATGTTAACAGCAAATTGAGCGTAAATAACAAAAATTAAAAAAACCTAATTACGTCAGAGTTGAATGGTAAAATGCATAATGACAGCGAAAGCATCTAAAAAAAAACTTGGAAAAAAGGGAAAACTTGGCAAATGGCAACGCTACTTAACAACACGTATGATGTTGTTGATCCCTACTCTCCATGACTCAACATATACAAGAATCACAAAATAAGTATGAATCGCGTACAAACTATAAAATACTCACTAGAAGACAATTAACTAGAAGAATGTCATCACTTATTTTATATTTTTTAATTAAAGTTTACTACTATAAATGGACAAACTTGCCAGGTAAACATGAAAGCTCATAGAATATTAAGTCGAATAATATATATATGTATAACGTTTTAAGGGCCCATCCCTCCCTCCCCTTTCTAAGGAAGTTTAAATTTCGGACACTGATTCTGATATGTTTATGTAATCAATAAAATTGTGTGTAGAAAACAGTTTTTGTCAAATAAAATAAGTTTGGAGGGTTCGAGAAATATAAAAAAATATTTTTGAGTTCTTCACAACAAAACTCACAACTTACAATATCTCACTAACTGGGTGTATTTCATTTTTTTTATTCTGTCGCATAGTATAATTAAATATATACAAGCGTTCGAAATGGCTTTCCGTTTGCATTTTACCTTTACTAGAGAAGATAAAAACGTTTTAACATTCGTATAAATTCGGTTTCTGTAAGATAAACGACTTCACTTGCTTCTATAAGTTAACGCAATAATAATCTATTTGCCATTTTTCCATATTTAATCATCACTGTTACTATTGCTGATAAATTGAATCAGAACGCTAATGGAATAAATATAATTTTGTTATAGTTCGAATGATAATCTCACGAGTTCGAATGATAATTTCTCTAGTTCGGATGATATTAACACAAGATTGAATCGACATTCCCTTGAATTGTAATAATATGAACATTGGAATATTCTAGATCCTGAGCAGAGTTAAGTAAATTTAATCAGTGTTATGAGTTATTTGAAAATAAATTGAAATTAATTGAAAATTAAATTAATTGAAACTAAAACTAAATTAGATAAGAAAATAAATATTATTTAATAATAGAAATGGTGTTTAAATTATATTAAAAAAAAGTGAAAATTAAGTTAAGCAAGAACGGTCAATTTTGAGTTTGTGCTTTCAAAACAAACAAAATTGAGTGTTTTAATTTCTGTGAAAGTGAAATTATTATAAATTACATAAAAATACATACAACTTTTAATATATAAATTTAAATAAATATAAAATCGTTGAAATGAATCTAAAAACGCTGTAGTGATAACATTGAATTGAATGAACATCTGAA
>QOCX01001103.1:0-48269 GCA_005959815.1 Sarcophaga bullata | reverse complement strand
GCCGCGGTCTGATCGGCGACTAAATGAGAGAGCATAAGCAATGTGTGTGAATTCACTCAGCACAACTGTGCTATGAAATGGTAATCCCTGGTCTACAGAAATTCGACGTTGATGACTTTGTAATTGTAGCTAACGACATCAAAGTTACGTATTCTGCCCAACATAAACAACAATATGTAACAAAAAAAATGTATTATTTGTGCCGGGGCTTTCTGCAAATCTAATATCTGTCAGCCAATTTACAGGCTGACAATTTTGGCTATTTGAGGTTATAGTTGCTTAAAATGGAGAATTATATTGTTACGAAAATGGAAATGGTGTAATATCGTTTAACATTAAAATGTTAAATAAAAGCTAAAAATAAACAACGGACTTGTTTGCTTGATTAACAAATAAACAAAAATAAAACAACGACATCAGTATAACAAGAAAAAGGGATGAACCGGTAAACGACAAGCCACAACAACACTGTAGGGACGAACGTAAACAAGATACAAAAATAACAAACAAGAAGGCTTAAATAAATGTAAACAATAATGTTTACATTCATAGAACTCTCGAGAAGGCTAAGACCAGAACTTTCGTCTACGAGAACATTCATCAGACTGTTTACGTCGCTATATAAAACGCAAGACAAATCATGCAAAGTCTGAGTTGAAGTTCAGTTAGTCTTGTGTGAAGACGCGTTGCGTGTGAAGAAAGCAATCGTGGTTTGAAGATCTTCGTTATAAAGATCTACAGAACAATTGTGTAAAAATTGTTATTGTTTATCGCAAAGGGCATAAACAAGACGAATAACGAATAAAGCAATTGTTGTTGTTAAAACAAGTTGTGAACAGTGGCACACAAAATTGTGTGATTAATAAAGAATTTTATTAGGACTGAACACAAATTTATTTTGATTTCTTTCTACGAGCTCATATTTCAAACGTTCTTAAAAGGTAAGAACGTAACAATATTTACAAGCTTTTTAGGAAGAAAAATTAATTATAATAATATTGTATAATAATTAATTATACCAACGAAAAATTTTGCAGCTGTTAGTAAGGAAACTTGAAATATTTAAAGAATTCAAGAACTTAGTAGAACAGGGAAAGATATTAAAATTATTCGGTCAGATAATGGCTTAGAGTACTGCAATAAAGAGCTGAAATAGATTTGTAACGAGAGCGGCATACTACACTAATCCTCTGCACCCTATACTCTGCAACAAAATGGTAAAGCTGAGCTAATGAACAGAAGATTGGTTGAGAAAGCTCGAGCAATATTAGACGATGCAAATTTCGATAGAAAATATTGCGCAGAGGCAACAAATAACGCAGCATTTTTATTGATTCTTACACCAAGAACAAGTTTAGATTAAAAATCGCCAGAAGAACTGGGGAACGGAAAACAACAAAACAAATATGAATTTAAAATAAAACTAATTAAATTTTTAGTAATTTGTTTACTCGTTATATTAGCAACACTATATTTTATATATATTGTTGTGGCATTTCTTTAAATAGAATATAAAGTTTTTGTTATTTCTCTTCGTTACTTTAAACTTGGTTTACTGTGACACTTGTTTCTTTACCGATCAAATTAAAAGTTAAAAGATACTAAACTTTCAACAGTAGTATTAAGTCTTCTTATGACTAATCGATGAATTTTGATTGATGATGGCAGTAAAGTTTTGAAAACTGATTTTTTTAGATATTGTTCTTGCTCTACGAAAAATTGAATTTTCTTTGTTAAACTTTACAAAGTTTTCAATAATTGGAATTTTTTAAAGTTTTCCAAGCAATTATTTTATTATTTCGTAAATATCACAATGGATTATTCCACCAAGGCATATTTTTGCACTTTTTAATCGAAGACTGGGGATTGATATATTAACAGCTGATCTTAGTTATTATAGAAACTTCTTTGTTAGTATTTAAGGAATACTGGTTATTTGATAATTTCATCAACTATTTTCTAAAAGTTTTGGCCAATCTAATAAAAATTATATCTAGTTGTTCTACTAAGAGGCATTATTACAACTAAAGGGAGGGTTTTAACGTGCAGATAAATTGTTTTTCATTATTATAAGTGGACAATAAGGTGGAAGTGAACGTTAAACTAAAGGGAGGATCATCCTGCCGGTAACTTTTAAAGTTAAGTTGTAATTACGAAAAGAAGTTAAAGGAGACTTTAACGTTCACTTTAGCTAAAGTTACCTTTAACTAAACCCATCTTTAACGGGAAGTTGTAATAATGGCCCTAAGTGTCATATTAATTATAAATGGGAAATGATTACTACAGAACGAATCTTCCAAAATATCACATGATGTTATGCCAAGTAGAGAAGATTAAAAAATAGATACATCAGTGTGGGCTAAAGTGCAATGTGTAGAGAGGTACCTAGGACGCCCATCATTTAGTACGAATAAGTCAGATAAAAGTACAGCATTCAAGTATGTGACCACTGTGATTAGTTGAACCTCAAAGTTTTGGATTCGTAAGAGTCAAATATGTTTGAAAGATCATGGCTGCAAAAAGTTAAAGATGGCGGAAGATAAAGTGATAGTATAGTAAAAGTAAAATTGGAACAAATTTCTAAGGCTATTACTTGTAATGTCGAGTTAAAATGGATTCTTTTTGTGGGATATTATTTTTTATGAGTATGCATATGCCTTGTTTTGAAGTTATATTGTTATTATGAAAATAATTAGTGTATCCCTTAGGAGGTATAGGAGTTAAATTATATTTACAATAGGTTTCTTGTGTAGAAATGGAAGCGGGGTTATGCTCCCTTATTAACTATTGAAGTTCATTAAAATTATTAATGAATTCATTAATACCGATTATACTGTAATACCGATTTGGCAACTGACAACTTAACTTAAGGTGGATTGGCATACTTAATAAACACATTCAATTTAAGACCAAATGCCTGAAGTAAACATTTGAGAATGAATGTTAAACGGCGTCATATGGAAATCCGAAAACATACATGGTTCTAATGTAAATGGTTATGTTTTTTGTATCCAGTTCCGTCTTCTAACTAACTACAACCTCATTTTCTAATATTTTCTGTGCATATTAACTCTTTTACAATCCTACTTATAATTAATACTCATTAGGACCCTGTTCTTATTTCAAATACATACGCAACATTATTAGACATAATAAATTTCGCATTAATGCAACACACTCATTGTAATACTCATTGTAATATATTTTTTTAATTTTAATATATATGTGTTATTCACATCTAAGCATTTTATATGCTGTAATTTAAAAGAGAATATGCCTAAAAAAGCATCAAATATTAATCAATTGAAAAAGCATTTATTTTTAAAAATTTAATATTCAAGTGTATTTTGTAAAAATATAAATATATGCAGTATTAAAAATCATTAGGCAGGAAATTCATTGTTAAGAGGAATTGCAGATTAGATAGCAAACGGAAACGCTATTAGGGTGCATATTTTTATAAAAGTTTATGGTTCAGTAATCAGCATAATCGTAGATCAATTCCATGTCAATTTATTAACACGTATATATACACGCACAAGCGTTTTTGTATATATGCATGAATAAATAAGTTCTCAATAATTTAATATTCGTCACCTTCGCCTGCTTCACCTTCGGCCGAATCAATACCCACTTCCTCGTAATCCTTTTCTAAAGCTGCTAAATCTTCACGGGCCTCTGAAAATTCACCTTCTTCCATACCTTCTCCAACATACCAATGTACAAAAGCTCGTTTTGCGTACATCAAATCAAATTTGTGATCTAAACGTGCCCAGGCCTCGGCAATGGCAGTGGTGTTAGATAACATGCATACAGCGCGTTGTACCTTGGCTAAATCTCCACCTGGTACAACAGTGGGCGGTTGATAGTTGATGCCAACTTTAAACCCAGTTGGGCACCAGTCAACAAATTGAATCGATCGTTTAGTTTTGATGGTGGCAATCGCTGCATTTACATCTTTTGGTACAACATCTCCGCGATACAACATACAACATGCCATGTATTTGCCATGGCGTGGATCACACTTAACCATTTGATTTGCCGGCTCGAAGCATGCATTTGTAATTTCAGCTACAGTCAGTTGTTCATGGTATGCCTTTTCGGCCGAAATAACTGGTGCATAAGTAGCTAATGGGAAATGAATGCGTGGATATGGTACCAAGTTTGTCTGGAATTCAGTCAAATCTACGTTAAGAGCACCATCAAATCGTAAAGAGGCTGTAATCGATGATACTATTTGACCAATTAAGCGATTTAAGTTTGTATATGTGGGTCGTTCAATATCCAAGTTTCGACGACAAATATCATATATAGCTTCATTGTCAACCATAAAAGCGCAATCGGAGTGTTCAAGCGTTGTGTGCGTTGTTAAGATTGAATTGTATGGCTCGACAACTGCAGTTGAAACCTAATAACAAGAAATTTATTAAATTAACGCTACAAAAATAGTTATGGGAAAATTGGCGAAAAATTTTTCTTTGTATTTCATTGAATGCTAATGTACGCGTGTAAATTGTTTTAAAAGTATTAAATTGTTTACTATATATTTCTAAACATTTTGATTGATTAAGTCCTTGTGTTCTTATATACCTGAGGAGCTGGATAAATTGAAAATTCCAATTTAGATTTTTTTCCATAATCAACTGAGAGACGCTCCATAAGCAAAGAAGTAAAACCACTTCCAGTTCCACCACCAAAGGAGTGGAACACTAGAAAACCTTGCAGTCCAGTGCATTGATCAGCTAGTTTCCGAATACGATCCAGCACTAAATCCACAATTTCTTTACCAATTGTATAATGGCCTCGAGCATAATTGTTGGCAGCGTCTTCTTTGCCAGTGATCAATTGTTCAGGATGGAAAAGTTGGCGGTACGTTCCTGTACGAACCTCGTCTAATTAAACAATTTTTATTATATTACTTCTTTATGCTACTAATTTCTTTTATTCATTATCTTCAATCTTACCAACCACCGTTGGTTCCAAATCGACGAAAACAGCACGAGGAACATGCTTTCCAGCACCAGTCTCACTAAAAAAGGTATTAAATGAATCATCTCCACCCCCAATTGTTTTATCCGATGGCATTTGTCCGTCAGGCTGAATACCATGTTCCAAACAATAAAGTTCCCAACAGGCGTTTCCGATTTGAACACCAGCCTGGCCAATATGTACTGAAATGCATTCTCTCTGAAAAATAAGATGGTATGAACGAAATTTATTTCAAATAATTTTAATTACTAAGTAGAAATCACAACATTCGTTGACATTATCAACCAAAAAATTATGGGAAAATATTAATCAAAATGTGTATCCATTATCCTCCGTAATTTTATATTCAAAATTACTCTGATTTCTAAATGTTTCAATCAATTGGGTTCATTATTAATATCGCAGTAAGTAGAAATTATAATCTTAATCTTTTTACGGTTAAATGAACAGCTATTTCTTTAAATTTTTTGTTTTATACTTTGTGATGAAAAAACAAAAAAAAAAAACTTTTTGAAATTAAAATTAATTTTTTCCATACAACTTTTAATTATTTACCCGAATATTTCCATGTTATACATTTTTTTAAAATTTTTTTTCTTCAGACATTCTTAATTGTAAATGCCTTCAGTCTGACTTTCGACCTAACTTCACTATTTTATGCTCTTTTTCCTAATTTTATCCATAAGTACCGGAACCTACAGTTTAAAGTCGACTCCGAACGACAGATTTTTGGGAAACTTTTCTTGGCAGTTTTATTTACTCTGAGTTTTTGCAAGAAATCTGCTGAGAGGGAGTCGCCGAATAAATACCTTTTAATATATTTTGCTTTGTTCGAGATGTGTAAACAAAGCTATAAAATAAAATTAGATAAAAATTAGCGGAAGAAAAGGACAATCTATGACCAACCGAGCATTTGATGAGTTGACCCTGAGTTAGATTTGAAAACGCGAAGTACCAGGCGTATAAAAATCTATTATTTAATAATTTTTTTTAAAAAGATGAACTATGCAGATTACCGGGTATATAAAAATCTTTCTTTTAATAATTTAAAAAAAAATTTAACTGATGGGAGTCTTCAGAGCAAACAACGGATTAGTATGATTTTTAAAAGTGTTGTTGATGGAAAAAACATTAAGGCAACAATATGATTTTTGTATTTATGTATTTTTAATATCAATAACTAAGTTATTTTCCTAACACCTTTTAACCTTTAAGATTAGTTTGTTAACTGAATCGATTTGGACAAACAACTTTTTTAAAGAGAAAGTATTTTTGAAATGATTTTATTTCAAATTAATCTTTTGTACAATTTCACAATTTTTTTTTCTTGATAAATTCCCATTTCGGGTGGTCAAAATTGGCTTTTTATTTGGACCTATTTTATCATTTTATACTAACAATTTTGAAATTAAATCCCATATAAAAATTAAAAAAAAATATAAACGTATTCACCTTTTAACAATATAAATTTTACAATTGTCGTTTTATTGTATCAAAACATAAAGTAATATTTTTTAATGCGAATGCCTTTTTTAGATTTATCATAACTTATACGTAGCATGTATGTACGTATTTATAGAGACAGGAATGCGTCGTGTCTGAATTAACAAACTATTTCCAGACAATTTATTTTTAGAATTGAAATAAGCAGTGAAAATAACTTTGGCGAAAAAGAATCTCAGCAAGAGGTTTAAAATTTATTTGAAATTGTATACACTTGTGTACAATACAAAATACGTTATATAACAAATTATGTTTTTATATGTACAGGGGTTTACAACTTATTTCATGTAACTTCAAAAGAAACAACAAAACTGTTATATATATACATACATACATACATACATATAGCTTTAACTTTATTTTTAGACACAAGTTTGATATTAAGTTGTTAAGTTATACTAATCACAGATCATTTTATGTATTGTTCTCAACCTTAAAAAAAATATGGTTTAATATTTGGCGTGACTTCCATTTTCAATGACGATTTAACATCGGGTCAAAAAGTTCAAATCTAAAATTACGCATAAATGTTAATTACATTTAACTTAACGTATTGCGAAGGTGTATTTATGAGAATAAGCTTTCTAGAGTGAAACATGATTGGACATTTTCCAATCTTTGTTTCGTGTCGTTTGGACTCGCACTGGCACTTTTCCACAAATTGTGTTTCTATAAGTTTTAAATATGTATTATAAATTTTGTCCATTGCGCCATCAATAGGGATAATTTCGGAAACTTTAGAAGTAGTCGTACAATCTAAAACAATCACACTACTGCCACCATAATTGTCTTAGTGCAACCTGTACATGATGCGCTGTTACGACACCAAGCGACAGTGAATTTTCAATTCGAAACTAGATAACGGCAACATTATTGAAGCTACTTACTGTAAAATTATTTGTCATTTATTCAGTCTATTCAGCACGTGCAAATAATAAAATTACAAAAAAGCAGTTGGCAACTGACCAAAATTTTTATTTTATTTAAGTTTAAAGAGGGCCTGGCCTTTACGCATTATTTTTTTTTTGTATTTTCACTTATTTTATTTATTGAATCTTCATATTTATATCCAAACAGAAATTTATGGCTCTACCATCATTTATATTTTTAATATCAACAACAATACAAACTTTACTTGTTACTCAGCTAAAAATATTTTTCAGAATAATTTTCCTTATTTATTGATTCGGAACTGTTATACATTATGCATCTTATTCTCTGTTTTCGAGTGTTAAAATATTAAAATATAAAGTAGTCGTTAAATAAGTAGCTAAGGACAAGGGCAAATCAAATTTTTGTGTAGAAGAGAAGGAATAGTATCGTGTAAATTCAATATGTAGTGAGAGCATGCGATATTAGAGCAAATACCATAAGACTTTATACAATCTGAGATGTATTTATTTTACTCTGTTTAGGTATTTTACTAGTCTTGTAAACGCCTAAATTCTGTGGTAAGATACGCATGGTATTTTATAATAGTTTCTCTTTGGCTTTTTGTACGTAAACTCTTATCGTGTAAATTCATCCATTTTCATAGCGATACAAAATGGCATGACTGATGCTATATAATTTACAATTATTACAACATGCCTTTAACTAAAGACAGGATTTTAACGGGCGGATTATTTATTTTTCATTATTATAAGTGGACAATAAGGCACTACCTATTAGGGCCATTTTTTGAGTGCAAGATTAACGATTAAGTTAACTTTAATCTACGTATTCAGTTTTTGAGTTTAGTTAATCTTACATTTAATCTTAAGTTTAAACCACCAACGTTGGTAGGTTAAACTTAAGATTAACTGTCGAAAGTAGTTGACAAATTTTATTAAAAAAGAAAACTTTTAAGTGAGAGAAGGTCGAATAAAACAAATAAATAAGTGATTATGAATTATATAAAACCCCATTGGACAATAGATATTCTTAATTTATTTACTATTTATCAAAAATTTTTTTTTTTTACTGAAAAATCAATCGTATTCATCTGCTTTTGTTCTATACAAAAGCAAATTGTTGTGAAAAGCGTTGCCATTTTTGCTTATAAATGTGGTAGCTCTACACGGCTTAAACTCCCACTCAAAAAATGCACTCAGTTAACTTAAGATTAAATTTAACTGGAGATTACCTTAAACTTGAGTTTAATCTCGCACTCAATGGCCCTTAAAGCTAACTGTATGCTTGAACTTGCCATATTATATATTATTTTCAATATGGCAACTTTAAATATAAACAAAATGAGCAAACTTAACAAAAGAACAAGATCGTCGTTGCTACTGCGTTTTAAAAAACTGGTACAATTTCGAAAAAGTTGTCGATATTGCTCCGGCACTACCATATATTTAAATAAGTGAACTTTATTTGATCATTAAATTGTAACAACGAAAAAAGTTAAAAGGTGACTTTATAGCTAACTTCAGATAAAGTTACCCTTTACTTAACCAAACTTTAATGGAGCTTCATTTTAGAGATGATCTGTATGAATCTGCATGTGGTGAAGAAAATAAAAAACCGAAAGGACATTTAATATATGTTTAAACGTAACTGACAATATTTGGAGTTGCTGCTGTTGACTTTATTATGGATCATCATTTTATATGATAGCGTTTTTGCTTGAAGTTGCAGACGTATTCTGTTTTATGATTTATTCGCATGTGTGTTTCTGTGAATTGAAATTCTTAGCGTCAGCGAACGTGTTAACCAATAAGAACTTGACAACTGTATAAATACATGCCTTTCTCTAAGCCGAACTGATGGTTTCTATGTTTGTGAATCTATTTCAATAATCCTTGGACTGTCAGCAATTAAGGTGAAGATAAGGGTTCTTTCTACCCCTTTCCTTCCGGTATGAGTATCCTTAAATCAGGCAGAAATGTTGCCTCGGGCACAATATGGTCAGTATTTTTTAAGGGTCCTTTAAACCTCTCAGGAAAGATGACGTTCAGAATTCCGGAGTGTACTATAGAGACACAATTCAAACGGAGTCACACACATCACATTATCAAGTGCAGCTTGAGGATAACTCTTCCTGACTCCGGTGATGCTCAAGGTTGCGCTCTACCAAACAATACAACCAGAAGTAATTATCGGTCCAACAACTCACAGGTAGATCCAAAGAATCGAGGGGTATAAATAACAATTTTGTTAAATACGGATCAACAAATTCCTTAGACCACCAAAACAGCATCCACATTGAGGAAGAAGGTATCAATCTTCGGATGTCTAAAAAATGTCATGTGTTTACACTTTTTAATATTTAATTCCAACAAATTTGCACCACTTATAAAACCTGCAAAAGTCAGCACAAAGTAGATGAAATCAATTAACAACGTTAAAAGTGTTAAATATTTTAACGTATGCCAGATGCACTTTAATAATTTTAGATGTGACATTTCTAAATTTGAATTGTTGAGTTATTTGTAACAGATACGAATTTAACCATTCTACAGCAGAAACACTAAAGCCCATATGCCATAATTTGTGCAATAAAAGTTTATGATTAACTTCATCAAAAGCTGTACTAAAATCAGTGTATATCACATTGGCATGCTTTTTATTTGAAAATCCTTCATTAACAATTGTGATGAGTTCTAAGATATTAGTTGCTGATGGTCGAGGTGGCGCTCTGATGATCGAGATTTACGAAAGCCGTGTTGACAAGGCGATAAAAGAGCCGAAATTTGATGTTATAGGTGGTTAGTTAGTATTTTGTCAAGAAGTTTAGAAATAGCATTAATTTTGGCAATACCTCTGTAATTTGATATATCCGATCTAGTGCCACTTTTAAATAAAGAAATGATGTATGATTTCTTCCAAAATAATGGCAAATAACATAATTTAATAGACATTAAGATGCATTACTTATTGAAGTATCATCCTCAGAGAGCCATATTTTAAAAGTTTGGGGTAACCAGAAGAACGCCGTTTGGAATTTACGAACATGTAAAAAGATTTAGGATTGACTTTATATTAGATTTTATCGGACTAATATACTTTTTATAGACAATTTTGTTAGTAATATTATATTTAGATTTGGCCAAAGCATAATTTCTATAGTTTACAGATAAGCCTGTTCTCTTATATTTCGTATATTTCTGTTCTGTTGTTTATTAAGTACCGATTATTCCAGCGTGGGCTTTTATTGCAGCACAATTTAATTCTCGGAATAGTTAAACTAATAGAATTGTGTAAAATGGCACAGAAATACGATACCATATTACCTAAGTTATCACTAGCGAGTACAGAATCCCAGTTGACATTAGATAGTATACCATTAAGTTCAGTGTAATTAGAACGACGAAAACAATAATATTTCTTCTCATTAGTTATATGTTTGTTTGCAGAAGTATGTGCAGTAGATACATCAATAATAATTTTCAGCGTAGGATGATAACGATACTCAGGTGAAGTTTGAGGTTCAGAATGTACAACTTATTGACATCACTCCCAAACACCAAGTCAAGTATTTTCCCAAAGTCATTACGAACGGGATTAATTTGATAAAAGGAAGGGCCAAAAATATTTTTCAAGAAATCATTGTTCTCAATTGGAATTAAGTAAGGCGCATTAGATGTATCAATCCATGAAATTGAAGGAAAATTAAAGTCTCCAACTACAAAATCACTCTGATCTGCAAGATTTGAAACCAACTTATAGCATCAAAATGTTTAGAATAAATAGTACAGTTAGAATTCGAAGGAATATAAGAGCAAATTATGTAAACTTTTTATCTACGCAGTTTGACAACCACAGCAACGATTTCTATATTATCAGAATGAGTTGCAATAATTTTAGATGGATATGATGAAGAGACTACAATTAGAACACCACCTCCTCTACGTGAATTGTGATTGGATTGATATATCTGATAATTGCCACAAAGAATTTCAACATTAAAAATATCATCAGTAAGGTAATAACATCACATGTAAGATCATAGCTATTAATTAAATGGTCAGTTAATTTAGTATTTAAGCCACGTGCATTTTGGTATACAATATTCACTTTTTAGAAGTTTAGATTAACAATAAGATCGTAGTTATCATCAGTGATCGAAATTTTAAATAAAGAAATTGCCCTGGTTGCAGAAAATTTGCATTTTTGTATTCAAATATCCGTTTTAGCTCGCAATTTAGATTTAATATAATGATCGATATCATTC
This sequence comes from Sarcophaga bullata, assembly GCA_005959815.1. Taxonomy (NCBI): domain Eukaryota; kingdom Metazoa; phylum Arthropoda; class Insecta; order Diptera; family Sarcophagidae; genus Sarcophaga; species Sarcophaga bullata. Next base: position 36,619 of record QOCX01001103.1, on the reverse strand, counting down.
GACGTAGTGTCACTAGCTAATTTGCAATTGCAAACACAAGTTTCTTATATGGAATAGCTTGAAGAGGTTTTGGAACTAATTGGGCATCTATTGTTTCTGTATGGGTTAATAATTCTGAATTATTATCCGATGCACTGGCAATATCGATTGATGGAATGCTCAATGGCCGAGAACATACTGAAGACGTAGATGGCGTAGAACCAAAATCTATGATCACTGTGGAATTAATAACAGTTGGTACAGATGAGTTGCTTAAATATGAAACTTCTTGCACTTTGCTTGATTTTTCAATCCTTTTAGGGGAGCAGTTATGATCATCATTAATAAATTTATCCAAACTCGAAAAATTGTTAAATAATTCACCAAAGATAGCTAGTTTGGACTGCACGACAGAAAACTCATTACTAAGAATGTCGAATCTAAAAAATTTATTAAAATTGATATTAATATTTTTGCATTCAGAACAAATCCAGTGCACAGACTTTGTCGGCTCCAAAAGTACATCCTCGTCTCGTGCTTTGAGTGCAGTGCATTTTAAATGATAGTGATCCAAACATATCCAGCATGAGATCATTCTATCATTTCCCGTAATATTACATTTAGCATTTCAGCAATCCATAATGAATAGTTTTTTTCAGTTAGTTTTGATATTAAGAAACAGTAAGGAAAAATTGTTTGCTGGGATAATGATATCTAGAGTAACATGACTTAAAAGGTCCTGAGCGACTTATAGCCCATTAGATATTATTCTTGGTAATAAGAGCTTGAAAGTTCAGAGTCATTACAGCGGGATCAGCTACACCTAACTGAAAGGTGTCACGATCCACACAATTGAGAAAATGAGTGTTCAGTAGAACTTCTACATTTTTTAGGTTCGTTGAAGAATTTGGGGTCCTTAGACAATATCCTGCGGAAACGAGCCGTACTGTCGACTTCCTCGGTACTTTCGCAGAAACTCAGTCAGGTGGTAGTTTTAATTTTTCTTTTATAATCATTAAAGATGGATCTGTACGCGGACTAGTCAACATATTCACCCGATCCTTTTGTTTCGTTAAAGAGCCTAATAGTACAGAAGCGGAGTTTTAGAAGTTCCGCCTTCCATCAGGCTGGCTGGTTCCTCTTAACCGACTAAGTAAGGAGACAAGCACCCTTATAATAAATCAACAAAATGACTGTTAAAGAGCCAACTCGATCATTAACGTCTGGAGTTGAACGATCCCTAAGAACTCTACGCTCTTCCTCCACAACCTTCTACAATTTGGACCAGTCGGTACTTCTCGCGTTTCTATAAAGTTTATGAAAGCCTCATCGATAGATTAATACTAAAGGTTATTATCGGATGGTGATCCGAAAAGGAGCGCTCTTCTGAAACCCTCCAGTTCCCAATTATAGAGCTAAATTTGGTTAAAAAATCGAAACGTGTAACAAAGCGACCAAATTATTTATTAAATTGTGCTTTACAACAAATCGCAACGTGTATGTGCCGAATTAATATTCTTTCTGTAAGGCTGAAAATTTTTTTTTTTTATTTTCCGAACACCAATATGAAATAAGCCTAAACCACTGTATGTTAACATATTATAATTTGCGTAATGTTTACATTAATATATACATACATATCTATCTTGGTTTATTAAAAAGTATTAAGAAAAAAACACGAAAAATTTATTCCACATTTTAGAAATGACAAAATGCAAACTTTTTTCAACACGAACAAGAAAAATTTGATGTTAAACTTGTTTTTGTAAATGATTTGGATTATTCAATACATTTTTTTTTTGAAATATTCCTGAATTATGTCTAAACTCAGAATTATTGAAAAATTAACTTTACTTTATTAAAAAAGTCAATTATTGATTTTAAAAATAAATGAACTGTTAAGGATACACAATATCCCGACTCGGTTTTTTTCTTTTCAATGCCTTATTGGGTGTGTATAAGTTTTGAAAGTAATTCATTAAACATAAACGGTATTTTGCACTCGGCAGATTTAACTATTTACAGATTTATTTCAAATAATTTGATAGTTAATTAGTTCTATTGGCCCCATTGTAATTTAGTCAAGCGTTAAATATAGGACAAAGTGAGAGAATAAAGTGCCAGTAATTTAGAAAACAGAAATAAATTTTACGAGTTTCGTGATAAAAGCAATTGCTTGATGTGCAAGAAGACTGCTAGTAGTAAATAAAGGGTGTGTTTTATATATAAAAGAACATAAATAAATGCGCACACAAAAAGTAAACTCTACAGATATTCGTATAAGATTTGAAAGTTGTAAAAAAAGGAAATATTAAATCACATATATACATACATATAATTTGATTGTACTAAGTATATGTATGTGTGTATGCAGATGAAACACAATGTTTAAAGCTTTACACAACATAAATATATTCGTAAGTGTATAAGTACGTGTATCTGTGAAAATCTTTTAATTAGAAAATATAAATAATATAATAAATATAATAGAAAATTATATGCATAATAATATAATATAAATATATAAATATTTGAAGCCAGAACGTAATTCTAGCTAATCTAATTTATTTTTCAATTTAATATATTGAGGCTCCACCGGATAGAAGTGAAATATTTGTCTTAAAATAGAAATTTTTTAATTCGTTGACTACTTCCATTAATCTGGTCAAATTCAAATGTTAGAAACACATAACGCAGTCGAACAAAATAAAAATCGATCGAATAGAGCATTAATGCATCATATCGAGTATTCTTTAGCGTGTTACAATAAAGATGTGCTCAATTTTCGAGCACATTTTTCTATCAAGTCTAAGTATATTTGGTTTGGAACCGAGACATATTGATGAAGTCATGTAAAAAAGGACCAACCATACGTTCAAATCAACTAAGCAATGATGATTTGATCACGGGACTAAGGAATTTTATTGGCTTTCACGATATTTATCTTATCTGACATACATACATAAATATTTCAATAAATTGCAATGAAAAGAAAATGGTTTTTAAAACTGCGAACGGGATTTTTAATTATAATTCCCCCCAATCTTGGTCAGTTTTGGAAGCTATACCGTAATTTTGTGTGTTTTATTTTGAACATTTTATAAAACTCAATGTTTAAGTTAAATAAATCGAAGTTCCAAAAATTTGTATGAGTTTTGTGTGTGAAATTAGTGATATATTTAAGAAAAAAATGAAAAGAAGACGAAGCTCAAACTTTGACTTAGTCCGAAAAAAAAAAAAAAAAAAATTATCCAATTCTTAGATTGAAATAATATAAGAAATTTCGAAGAAGAATATATAGAAAAATTGAAATAAAATATTATGTCAAAATGTTTATCGTTATTTGATTCAAAATTGAATTTAGAAATTCTTCAGCAATAAATTGGAAACTTTTTATTAATCATAGGACATATACAAGATTTCTTATGAATCGATGCACAATCGAATATAGTTTTGTGTAAAAAAGACACTACGTATGAATATATTGTACATATATCGTAAAATTTAAACAAGAATAGGTGTGTTCCTTAAATGATTTTTTATGGAAAATTCAATACAACATGCGTTTATCATATGCACAATATATATGTATGTATATGTTTTACATTCCCTTTTGTATAGATTTTTTATAAAGTATATTTGTATATACATACATACATATATTATGAATCTGTAGCTATTCCTATATAACTACTGCTTACGGACATTTACGGACAATATTTACTTAGAATTTGAAGTTTGATCATAAATAAATATGTATATTTTTTACTTACCATTTTACTTTCAGTCTGTAAAAAAACAGTTGATGTATGTGTATATAAGTTTTTAATAGGAGTATCACTCTTAATTTTATAATCCTTTGTATTTATATCTGTCTGATTTTTTAACACATAAAGAATTTCCTTATATTTAAAAATTTCAAAAAATCTTTAGAGAGTAAGAATGTCCAAAGGCTGTCCGCAATGCAACAAATCTGGAAATCAACTGAGAATATCTTAAAAATGCCGGCCTTATATACAATAAAATAGTAATGAATCTACAATTAGTCTACCATACAAATACATACAATATTTACTTGTAGCGCAACTACATATATAAAAATGTTGTCGACCAAAACACAGAGAAAAACGCGAAAAAATAACTTCGATTTAACGTGCAATTATTAATCGTTGCAAGACATTATTATTAATCGTACCAATGAAAATATTACTGTTGTCTAGAAATATCAATTCGTTGTCGTTCTTAACATGTTGTACTTTATCTATATCAGCTTATTTCCGGTTAAATAGCTATTACAATTAGCCGTTAAGGAACTACCATTACACTCATTAAATTTTACTGTTTTGCATCTTTGATCCTTATTAATTTTTGAAACGAGCGAGAAGTAGCTGTTACAGTAAACGGAGACCGCTACCGAGCCATGCTGACAGATTTTATTTTAAACACTAATCAGTTAAGCTCTCCTTTCAGAAGTTGTATTATTCAGTGCACCTCGTTCTGTCGATTGAACGCTTCTTAGTTTTTATGGGACTAACTAAGTTAAGTCATTACATTATCGTGAGAAACATGGCAATTCAATATTCAGGCCAAATTAATTGGCCATTTGGATTAGACTATTTTTAAATTGTATAAGTTTAGCTCTTGCTTGATTTAGACCATTAACCATTTAGCTAACGTTTTTTGTACATATAATCAAATTTTATTTTAAAGACTAGAATTATGTTAAGAAAAACTCCTTTACTTTTTAACTAACATGCGACAATCTTTTCCATTCAAATCTAAGCTGATTAATGAATTAATCGCCCCAAATTTTTAGTTGCGTTCTATTGTCGTTAGTGTTTCATAGTCGAATTATGCTATGACGGTAATATAATATTTTCATTTTTAATTTAAATGACCCCGTTCTCTTAGTACTATGCAGTGTAGTATAATGTAATAGAAATAGTAAATAATATATGGGCAACGAAGAACGAGTACTGTTATATAAAAATCTATAAGGTTCTTTCCATGGTGAAATCATTACACGTGGTGTGACTAGATTTTTTGTGGTCATGACTTAACTGTTATTTTCTTTATTTTTGGCGCCACTTATTAAATTTTAATTTTTGTCTTACAAATGAATGTGTACATTGTAACAACACGTCATCATTATTAGTATTTTATTATTTTTAATAATTATTTACAGTTTTTGTTTCTCAAGTATCAGATTTTATGTTGTTTTCCTTTTTGTTTAACTATTACGCAAACACTTTTGGCAGCTGTTTTTTATTTCATAATGCCTGCTTTTGACATTTAAAACAAAATTCTGTTTCCGTATTAGTGTAGGTCACTACCACCTTTTAGTAATTTCATTTTATACTTCTCATTGGTCTTTAGTTCTACTATTGAATTACTTTGTAAAAATTATTGAAAAAAAAATATATTACACTTAAAATATAGTTCACTATCCAAAAAGGAGATAAAAATCGCGGTTTTGGCAATATTGTAAGATACTTTGAATTTGGGTGGAATTGTTCACACACCCATATAAGAAATTACTTCATTCTTTTTAAAGTATTGGCTTGAAAATGTGTCTATTAGTTACTCATCAGTGTGGTTGAATTTTGTAGAGTTGTCCAATAATTTAAATAAAATAATTTTCTTGTGCATTGCATTTTTAGTTTATTTCCTATAAAATCAATAAGATTTTGGTTAATAGAATGCTTTGTACCATACTGTAAGGGCAAAAGAGATGTGTACATTGCGCTTGTGTAGATCTTTATTTTAACTCAAATAAAAAAAGAGTCACCCTAATTTTGACCTAACATTGATTATTCTTGCTGTATCAATATAGCAGACAATCATGCTTCAAAAATAATTATAAGAATATTATCAAATTTATCGTGTGCTAGAACAATCGTTGATTTTCTTAAAAATTCTTCTATATCATATGTACATACATAAAAATGTAGGCGTTTATTAAATAAGCATTAATGCCATACCTCGAAAAAGTAAAGCTATATAATTGCATTTAGGTACTTTAATTAAATACAATTTTTGAAAAATCTTTTTTTTGCCTACAATTAACCATATTAAATAAGCAAACTATAAAATTTAATAATTTTATATACAATAATTAATTGATATATATACCGTAATAATATATACATAATTAATATATTATAATTTATATATAATTATATTTATTTGTATTTATATATATATATTATAATATATATATATATATATATTAACCGCGCCTGATCGAGTTATAAATTTGCAACACATGTGTGCGTAAGATCTTTGTATTGTTATCCTTTGTTTAATCCCATATATGAGTATTTCCAATATTGGGAGGGATGGTACGCGTTAGATATAAATGTTCTTGAACAAAGATTTAAACATTTTTATTTTTAGCATTACATACTTTTTAATAACGACAAATTATTATTAGTTCGGATGTAGATATCATATCTCCATGCAAAGCCCAAAGATTGTCAACTGTGAAATCGATATTCGATATTCTTTTAACAAACAAAATAACACATATAACACTTAATGCCAAATATTTTCTTTCACAACGAAATTTAGTTCCGAACTAAAAAAATACTTAATTAGTCTTTGCAACCCTTCAGTCAGGACTACGATCTAGTTTCTCACACCACTTATGCTGAGTGTATTAATTTTATCTATGAGGGAAACAGTTTAAAGTCGACTCCGAGCAACTAATTCCAAGAAGCTTCTAAAGGAATTTTACTTTTAAAGTTTTTGCCAGAAATCTACTGAGTGACAAAAGTTATATTTTTCATATGTCGTCCGTCTAGTATCTAATTTTTCAGCTAAGTAGCCAACATCTGTGGTGGGATGGTACACAGTCGAAGTACAATTCATGGCTGTTATATAAGAGAATAAGGGCTGAAAAAGGCCAGTACCAGTAAAACAGGCAATTGTACCAAGTGTGCAAGTCATGTTAAGTGTCTCACTCTAAAAAAAAAAAAAGAAAATTATTAAGTTCAGCTCAACACTAAAAGATGTGAGTTTTACCAACATGGGTACTGATCAGTTTAGGTCAATAAACGAATGAGATGTAACTTCTGCGAAAAATGAATAGAAAAAAAAATTTTTTTTCTATTCGTTAATTTATACCTAAATTTTTTTTAAATCTATTAGTGCTGCATTTCTGCATTTGTTTAATAAATAACATTTATTTATTACCTATTACCGTGTATTAACAAAAGACTAATGAAATTGGCTTTCAGACTCCGTAAAGGATTAATATATTGCATGTGATTTGTTTTTGACAAAGCAGACGTTTGTTTGTAATACAGTAAGCGCTTTGTGGCTTTTTACATCAAAGGTTCTTTAAAAGGTCCCCAAAATTTTAAAAATGAAATTTTATTTCTTATTCAAGATTTTTAATTTATTACCTCATGGCCTTTTCTGTCCTCGAAGTTAGCTAACTCATTCTTTTTGAGTTTTTCTAACACCAAATGAGTTTTTCGCTTGGAGGTTGACTAACCCACAGCTGACTTAAACCTGTGTCTTGAATATTTCAAATAGTTTTTATTCGAAGACCAATTTGCTTCTGAGTTAAGCAAGAAAAATAAATAAATTTTTATATAGCAAATGTGTTAGGCAAGTTTCAATTGTTTTGAGTCTTGAATATTTCAAATAATTTTTGTTTTAACGTCAATTTGTTAAAGCAAATTTTGTTAAACAAAAATTTAAATTCATGTAACACAACTTATTTAAAAATAATAATATCTGTATAATATATTTATTTTAACATTGACAACACATACATACATAATTAGTCACTACAACCCTTTAGTCAGGACTACGACCTAGCTTCTTACACCATTTATGTTGAGTGTGTTAATTTTATATGTGAGTGGCGGGATCTACAGTTTAAAGTCGACTCCGAATGACAGATTTTTGAGAAACATTTCATGGGAACTTTATTTACCCTCAGAGTTTTTGCCAGATGATGATCTGGTTTTTGAACTGCGGCCTTACGACTAATAGGCCAACACTCTACCTACAAGACGACGGCGACCTTATCGACAATAAAGATAAGAAAAGTTAATTTTTTATGCATCTATTGAATACAATTTGATTCCAATGATATCAGTTTAGGCTAAATAGGGGTGCTATGTGCTATGTCCACATTTTGTATTGTTACCACATTAATATTAAAAAATCATAAATGAAAACTAAATAAAATTTCCTTTTTAAAATATTCGTTGCCTTAAAAAGAACCACTGAATAAAGAATTAAATCTCTTTTTTAAATATTTTTGGTCCTACATAAGCCCCTTGTAGTTAAAGAAGATAACCCGTTTGATGTAGGAAACGTGATTCGGAACTAATGTATTTTGTATCTTCACTGATCGACTAATTAACCAATTGGGAAAGAAAAAGTTATTGTGTTCTCTGTAAGTTTTTTGTGTCGTATCATATTTTTTTTTGTGCTTACATTTTGGACTCGAAACTCTTTTCAATGTGACAGGAAATTGACAGTTATATTAAGAAACAGTTCTATTAAGAATAAAAAAAAAAATTAGGTGTTATTAAATTTTTCAATAAAAAATTAAAAAATATTGGGAATATCGACACAAATTAAAAAATATTCCAAATTTTAATTTTTATCACAAAATGAATATTTGTTTACCTTTACTTTTTCTACTTAATCCATCAATTTTTAACCTACAATTTTCTGTTTCTTCTCACACATTTGTTTTGAAATACGAGTGGCATATTTCCTCTCCGTTTTTTGTCCTCTCCTGTCAATGTTAGGATTTATGTCTTTGTGTTCTTTGTGTAAAAAAGTAACTCACCTCATAAATTGATCTACGTTCTTCTAGATGGGACGGAGTACGTTGGCATCTAAACATATAATATATGAAATATTTTTGTTGTTTCCGTGAATATCGCCTTCCTGCTCATGGAGTTCAGTAGATTGTCCCTTTGTTCATTAGACATGGAGTAGCTATACAGACTACTAGCTTCTTATTTGTGTTGGCGGTAGTACAGATGTCTTTATCACTAAAATCAAAACGGATAAAGGCTTTAATACTATCTTTGACCATGATACAAGAACTGGCTTTACCTGGTCAGGCTGTATGTATATTATGATAGCCATCCTTGCTTAATCTGCAAATGGTTCTTTGGATGCATAGGAGTTCAGATGTGTCTGAAAATAGTCGGAGGATTGTTACAGCTGACACTACTTTAGAGACGTGAAGGTTAATTTGTGTAACGTTCACTAAAATGGATTATTTTGACGACAGTGATGTTGGCGTTCCCTGAATCAGTGCGTCAACTTAGCAACTGCCATCCCGTTAAAGAAGTCACCCTCAAGTCATTGTCGATTGAAAGAACCCATTTATTATGAAAACTTTGATCAGTTACATGTTTTTCCAGAGCTTAAGGCTTGTCCCTGTCTTAACCTTTGTAAACCCTGATGAAGGTGGTTCCAAAACACATTTCCGAAGTAACGACCGGAATTCACTGTTCAAAATGACAACGGTCTACTTAGTGTCTTCTACAGGTTTTACAAGCTTAATTACTTTCACAATTGCTGATCTGTAAACCTGGCAAAAGGTCTTGGGCTCTGCAGGAAACCGGCGAGGTGAATTACCTCGAGTTTCGCATCAAGTCAAACTTCCCCTAGTGATTTTATTGCAAATAATGTACAACTGCGCTGAACATTCTCTGCACCAGATATTAATCAACATCTTCACATTGGGGTGGTGGTCCTGGAACTAGGCTAAGGTTGCAGTCGTCTGCCGTCTTCATTGTTTTTGAGTTTGGAGCACTAGTACCATAGTAAAGGGGACTGGCGTTAATAGAGCCGATTGACTATAGCTGGACAAAAAAAAACTGTTAATAACTACAGTTATACGGAGATTTTGAAGCCTTTTCTAGGGTACTCGGGGTACAATTTTTTTTTGTCCATAATAACGAATTGGGGGCTTGTATTTTATGCCGACTTCCAGTCTTTTAAAAACTGCTGCAATTTAAGAAGTAGGGAAATTTATTAAAGAAGAAAAAAGACTAGAAATAAATAAAAAAGTTAAAAGATAAAAAAAATATAAAAATAATTGTATTTACATATATGTTGTGCATTCTTCACAAGCTCTTTATTGAACAATGCAAATCAATTACAAAAGAAATCTTAAGAGCTAATTGTAACAATAATCTTTAGTGAAAGCATTTAAGTGCCGTTATAAATATGCATGTATTAACAAACTGGTTTTGTTTTTAATATCTATCAATGCCGTACATTTGTTTCTTTAGTTATAACAATACATTTTACAGTGATAATTAACATAGGTTGATCTAAATATAATTATTTATATTTCACACTAGTCTACACTACATTTCTTCCCCTTTTTAGATTTTATGTTTATAAAAAATTACAAAAATATAATTACATTTAGTGCTTAATATTTTCCTTCTTTCTTAATCTAGCTTTTAATGGCAATTCTGTAATACTATCATCTTCGTCCGTCACATTTTCTGCATTTTAAAATTCTTCTTCTTCTTCTTTCTCATCCTTTACTCTTTCAACGCTTATATTCTCATTTTGTTCTAAGTTTTGTGAAGTACTTTATAATATTAAATCTTTTTTCATTAATTTTAATTGAATTCTTTGAGAAAACCTTTGTCGCCTATTAACTTCAATCAAATATAGTGTTTCACTAATTTTTTTGCAAATGATAACGTTGACCCATTTTGCATCACTATTTTGATATGGATTCAAATACAAAATTTTTTTTATCAACTTTTAAACTGAAATTATTAATTTTTTTGCTTTTTTGAAAGATATTTTTCTCTAAAATCTTTTTGTTTTTTAGTTTGTTGTATTTAATTTTATATTTGAGTCTTTTTTTAAGTTAATGTACGATAATAGAGTTATTGGTTTGTATGACAAAACAAATTCACTTGGACACATACCTGTGACAGTGGATGGAGTGTTTCGGTATTTAAATAAAAAGTTTAATACGACGTTTGGTACAGATTTCCAACTAATTTTAACGGTTTGAACACCTCTTTCTGCCAAACCATTACAGGGGGGATGATAAGCAGGACTAAAAAGCTGACTTATTCCGTTTGATCTTAAAAATAATTTAAGCTCCTCACTTCGAAATTGCGGTTCATTATTGCTTACTAGCGTAGAGCAAAATTCGAAATTTCAAAATAAAAATTTTAATTTTTCAATAACCAACATTGCTGATGTTTTATATAAAATTTGTATATCAATCCATTTAGAAAAATCATCAACAGCTATTAAAAAAATTATTATTTTGGATCTGAATGCATGAATGCATTCAAACGGAAAAGAAGTTGGAAATTTGGCAATCTTTTGTCCTGTTTTGAGTTTTTTGACACGACGGACAATTTGAAACATATACCTCAATACTTTTATCAATGGAAGGCCACCAAACCGAAGCACGAGGTAACAATTTCATATGAACGATCCCAATATGGGTATTGTGTAGCAACGATAGAAAATTATCCCTTAAAATTGTGGGTATAACTAAACGATCTCCATAAAATAAACAATTTTCCTTGACTTCTAAAGAAATTTTTATTTTATTATATGGAATTAGAAGACTATTTGATTTCATTTCTTTTGATCGACTATTATTTTGAACTAATTCCATAACCTTCCGAATTGTAAGGTCTTTTGCAGAATATAGGGAAATTGGGGCTTCATTGACGAAGTTGAAAAAATTTATATTTAACATTACATTCATTACATTTAACATTACTAACATTAGTTTGACCCTCTAGAGATAAACGTGACAATGCATCGACTTTTTTGTTTTGAACCAGAGCGATGTTTCATTTTACGATTATAATTTGATAAAAATAAAATTCATCTATGAAAACGAACAGAGACAATATTAGATAAAGCTTTTTGATTATCTAAAAGTTTTGCAAATGGTTGGTGATCGGTGTATACCGTAAAATTATAACCATAAACAAACTTATGAGATTTGCGAATTGCAAATACCACCGCTAAGGCCTCTATTGATCTGAGAATAATCTTTTTCTGCTTTACTTAAAGTAGATGAACTCATGTAGCACGGCCTCTCCTGACCATCACAATTACAATTAAAATGGCACCAACACTGTATGGAGAAATGTAGGTTTATTTGGATCGAAATTAACCAACAAATTGTTATTGGGTAATAACTTTTTAAAACTTTGAAAAGCCTACAAAGGTGCTAAAACAGTAGCACTATTTGGCAAAAACTTGAAATAATAATTAATTAACCCTAAAACACTTTGAATTTAGTCAATATTACTTGGTTCAGGTGCTCGTAGAATTTGAAGGTTTTATGCCTTCAGGGGTAATGGTATGACCCAAATACTCAATAGTATTTATGGTAAAGTTTGCACTTACTTCAATTGATCTTAACCAAATAGTAAACGGCAAAATTGAAACAATCCCATATGAGTATTGATAGTTAACAACTCAGGAGATGATTTATTTACCGATAGCTGTAAATAAGCCTTACTAAACACAAGAATACAGAAACACGTTTTACCCGACTAACTTGTGAGAATATCATCAATTGACGGTAATGGATATACATCCATTTCAATAACTGGGTTTATGGTTACTTTAAAATTTCCATAGATTCACATTATAATCTTTTTTATGACACAAACGGTTGGAGCTGCCCAAATACTTATTTGGACGGGCTCTATTATTATTCCCTCGTCGCGAATTCGACCTAACTCAGCTCAAAAACTTTTAATGAGGCTTGTAAAATCCAAAAATAAGGACGGATAACTACTTTTTAACACTTCCATGGTACTAGTTTGGCAGACTTTTTTTTTATAAAATATCGCTTCTCTTACTCAAGGTTACATTAAAAAAATTTCGCCAGCCAGAAAATAAAACATCTATCCAATTCCGTCCCACTCCAATTCCAAATCACTTTTTCCATCAACTGGCACCAATATTCTACCAAGGACCTCTACAGCATTACCCGGTAAAACTTGTGAAGGCTTAATTAATACTTCTTTAATTTAAATCATTAAAACTAAGATCCATAGCCTACATTAGATATAACGGACACAAAGGCTGCGGTATCTATTTCCTATTTCTATTTATGAAACTCTTTGCTAGTGGTGACTCCGCTATATTTACCTAGCTTAAACTCCAACTCATTAACACTGTTCTACCTACTTAAATTCCTTTGGTAGATTTTTTTCGAAAAACACGCTTTCGCCGAATGCCCTTTCTTTCCACAGGAAAACTGCCACTTAAATGCTTGGATGCACATTTTGCACATTTTTCATATTTCTTGTACTTTTGATGGTAGTGATTTATTTTGTTGACATCATAAGACGATGAATGCATACTTTTTTGTTCTTTGTTGATTAGCTCGAACGATTGCGCTAATTTGCACGGCTCTTCCCAATTCAAAGATGATGTTGATAACAATTTTGTCTGGAGTTGGCTGCTGCTTACCCAACAAACTAAACGAACCCGCAAAGCTTCATTTAAAAATGCACCAAACTCAAATATAGTATTAAATATAATTATTTATATTTTACACTAGTCTACAGTACATTTCTTTCCCTTTTTAGATTTTAATCTAAATTATAGTTAATATAATTACTTATATTTTACACTAGTCCACACTACAATATGTAAATCAATATAAAAACGTAAGATAAAAATTTATAAAAATTAAATTTAATTGTCAAGAGATTATAAAATTTTACACTAAATATCTCGCTAAACGAAAAATATAATCACGGTGCTTTAAGAAAGATATATTTTGCTACGTTGTTGTATGTCAAGTTGAGTTTTCGGTTGTCATTCCTATCGCAGTTTACGTTAATTTCACACCCTTATAAAAGTGTCGGAATTAAGTACGTTTTAGCAAGTTGCATACGAATGGCAAAAGGAGTTAAACCTATGACAGCCCACAAGTTTCAAAGCATACGATAAATTATACCAACAACGACACTTATGTGGTTACACCACAATAGTCTGCCATTAAAAACAATACTCAGCTTGGATCCATATTTGATAAAGTCAATTTTATTTCCTTTAATATTCAATTCAGAGGTGACAAATGATTTATTGGATTTTGTAAGTGTTACACATCTAGACTTAGGATTGAATCCCATCTATCAATTTTTACTAAATCATGATTAATAGAATCTGTAAAAGAATTAATATTTTTTGTACGTATACTAGTATGAAGCTGCACATCAGCTACTTACATATGAGCATTACTCTTAAATATCAGACATATGATTTATATAGATACTGAACGAATGAGGTCTCAGTATTGATGTTTGAGGAACACACCTACTAATATTAAGCGGATTAGAAATGCCATTTAGAAGAATTGCCTGTTAGATAAGAATACATTACAGTACCAGCAGTATTAGAAAAGTAAAATAGTTATTGGAGCTTTCTCAAAATAACTTTGTGATCAATCGTATCACAGACGCATACAAAACATTTTGGAATTTTTTAATTTCAGTTTTCACTGTTTAACTCGGTATCATTTCTAATACTTCTTAATCACTCGAAAGCTTTTGATACTGTTGACCATACTTGACTTTGTCACAAGCTGAAAAATACATTTAACTTTGCTGCATCTATTGTGAAATGTGGTAAGAGTACTATGATAATAATAATTCGACATGTTACCACCAATCAAATCAAAATCGATTGCGCCCCGTGTGCGAAAAAATCCAGTTAGTTAAACAATCTCCACATTTACACCACAAACGGTAATATTAAAAAATATGTATATATTTGAAAGTTTGAGTTAAAATACCCCGAATGTCTCAGAATGTCTTAATATGCTTAGCTATATTTTATATAGATATGGCAGATGATGTACCCATCCTTCTTTTTTGAATTAACGATGTGGATATGTTACGAGCTTGTTTAAGTGTCTTTCCAAATATTTTTCAATAACGGTCTCCAGCTGATAAGTGTAGTTTTTGTACAATATTAGAATCTTTTCTTTCTGCGATATATGGAAAGTAATTTGATCGGCTTAAATACTTAGTGAGGTTATCAATTTCATGTTCGAGTATTGCAAATCCAAATTGCTATTACACAAAGTGATATTAAGCCAATATGCCTAAGATCATTTTCAATGAGTTATGTAACCACTGTAAAGTATTTGTCCATACGTAACTACAGATGCAACATTATTCATAAAAACATTTGTTAAAAAACATCTATTTTTTCACAAAAAACATTCAGTTTAGTCCCACCTATATATCGTCATAACAAAAAATCTCAAATCTACTTTTTAATAGATTACGATGCACAGTATTACAGGTGTACATGTTTCCTTAAAATTTTACACTCCTGTGATACAAAATGTAGTTTGATTTTTTTATGAAAGAATTGTACTCGTTGAAAAGTACAATAACCCTCGGGGGCCCAACACCTTCGGCTTTTACAAACATAGGGCGCGAACATCAACAATGTTAGTTAAAAGGAGCGTAAAATTCCATTCATTTACTTGTCAGCTTCTAAAAAAGAAGGTTCATGTGGTTTTTTTCAGGTTTTAATTATACACCCAAAGAAATATTACAGTAGGATTCACTATTTTCCAATGAGATTCACCAATAACAATGAGAAATGATCTCAATTTTTGGAAGAATATTTGTGAAGTTAAATTCGCAGTCTTTAGGGTTTTGGCGATTTGCATTATTTTCTATATTTCCCATTACACATGCGTATTATTAGATTACACTTAAAAATATTAGGTTCCATTTGAAAACAAGTAAACACAAACAAACACAAATTAAATTAAGTTTCTTTGTTTGTGTGAAGGTGAAATTATTTGGCTTACAGAAATGGTATATAAAACTTTTAATAAGTACCTTTAAACAAATATAAAATCGTTGAAATCAATCTAAAAATGCTGTAGTGATAATACTGGTTAACAGCTGACAACAGCTGAATTAAAGAAAAACAAAAGGAGCCATATTAAAAGTTATAAAAAGTAGAGCGAACGATTATTATTATTACTAAATTTGTTTGAAAACATTTCAAAAACTCAAACTCGAAAAAATGTCTCCTAAATCTATATCTAAAATTTTGTGTTCCACTTTTTGCAATTTATATTTCTTTATTTGTGTTTGTTTATTCCTTTTTCTTTATTTATTATATTTTCATAAATAGGGAAATATAAATTGCAAAAAGTGGAAGACAAAATTTTAGATATGGACTTAGGACACATGTTTTTGAGTTTTTTAAATGTTTTCAAAATGTATAAGAAGCTAAAAATAAAAAATAAAAATTTAATTAGAATAATTTTAAACACTTTGTTCGCTCTACTTTTTATAACTTTTAATATGGCTTTTCTTTAATTCAACTGTTGTCAGCTGTTAACCAGTGTTATCACTACAGCGTTTTTAGATTCATCTCAACGATTTTATATTTGTTTAAAGGTACTTATTAAAAGTTTTATATACAATTTCTGTAAATCAAACAATTTCACCTTCATAAAAACAAATAATTTCATGCTGTCGTTTATATTTTCCATATAAGTAGTCAAACAAGTGGGATCCTACAGAAATAGGTATTTAGGTATTTCGGAAAACATATTTCTACGAATGTTAAAATGTTTTTATCTTCTCTAGTAAAAGTAAAATGCAAATTGAAATGCTTTTCGAACGCTTTAATTAGTTAAAAATGGATAACTATATTTTTCTAATTTAAAGTGAAAATAATCTCTACCTACATAATGCAATAGTGAAATAGTGTTTATTTTTATTTTAAATTATAAAAGTTAATAATGAAATAAATTATAAATTAGGAGAATTCCGCATGCAGACAAATGTAAAATGCGTACAAAATTTAAATTCTGTTTATAATTTCAATTTTGTGGTTTTTAATATTGACATGTTGTTAACACTGCTAAAAAGATGTCAAGTAAAAATGTAAGAAAATTCTATTTTTTACAGATTCTTACGTTCCGGTTACGTTACATTTCTATAACCATTCGTATTGCTTTATACATAACAAAAATCATCAGCTGTTTCTTACTGTTGTGGTTACATTCCGTTACGGCAGAGTAACTGAGGCTTTAACCGTTTATTTAGAGGGAGAAAAATGTTACAATGTTTTGCAAAGCCAATGTGTTAGAAGCAATAGATGTGCAGAGCGAAAATTGATGATAGATTAGAAAAAGTTGGAAACGTAAATAAACCTTTTTGTGTTAAAAAATAGAAATTTCAAATATTTTTAATTTCTTCATTGAAAATTTAAAAAAATCCTCATTAATCAAAATATGGGTGATTTTTGGTCACAATGAATATAGTTTCAAAATAAGACATACTGCTCATAAAAATTTTTGTTGCTGAAAGTTGCCAATATTTTTTAATTTCTTGAATGAAAAAGGTTAAAATAATAATGATAGTTTTTCTTTTTATTATTTATGAATAATTTCACACTAAAATTACATTTTTTATTAATTCGCGTCAATATAAAAATCCCACCCCGAACACTAACAAAACATAAATAAAGAAAACAGACAGACAATATGAGAGGACAGAAATACTTTTTGATAATATGTTTGGTATATATAATTGGCAATTGTCAAATTCCGTATAGCCTCTGGTTACACTGTAGTTCATGCCGCTTTTTTCAGGTTTCAATTATACACTCAAACAAATATTACAGTAGGATTCAGTAATATTCAATGAGATTCACTAATAACAATGAGAAATGATCTCAAATTTTGGAAGAATATTTGTCAACTTAAATATGCTGTCTTTAGGGATTTGTCGCTGTACTTTTTTCTATATTTTCCACTACATATATGTACATACTTATTATTAGGTTACACTTGAAAATATTACTTACAATTTTCCTCTGGGTTATACACATGCCTCTCACAACTATAGTCACGTTTTAATGAAGATCTCTTTGTGCCGACTTCTGATCTAGATTAAGTTCCTCTAATTTGGCTCTCAAAACTCCCATATTCATACTCAAAATTGTAGCTCTATCAGTCTCGACGATCGTAAACAGAAAGAAATATCATGGAGATAATAATATAACGTTTTTACCTTTTTAATAAGGTTTGAAATTGGAGTTCGTAGATTGCAAATAAAATAAACTTAAGTTTCAATTAAAATTCTTTATTGTTCGCACAATTCTGTGTGCCACTGTTCACAATTTGTTCTAACAACAATTACTTCGTTTGTTATTCCTCTGTTTACACCCTTCGCATAAACAATAACAATTACTAGACAATTGTTCTACAGATCTTTGCAACGGAGATCTTCAAACCACGATTACTTTCTTCAAATGCTCAGTGTCTTCACACAACTCAACTCAGTTTGGTCGTCTGCCAGTTAACCCAACTTTCACTCAACCGAATTATTTTTTGATATTGCGGAACTCAACGTTTTTTAATTGTAATTATTATGGTGTTACCGGTATGAAAATTATTTGGAAACAGAAGAAAAATTAAAGACAAAAATAAGTTAAAATTATGTTTTTGTAGAAATAAAAGTATTTTAAAAATGGATTTAAGTGTGGATTTATTTTACGATGAAAATCATATATAAATGTTCTTCGTATACGTAGAAAAATACGCGTTGATTCAAATCCTCTTGAATCACCCAGTGCGAAGTAAGAAATGTCAAAAATTATTAACAAATACAATAATAAGTGATTTTTTATAGATTTATTAGCTATTTTCCGCTGAACATAGAAGCAGTTTGTTATGTGCTGGATGATATTAAGGACCACAATGATGTTAAGGGGAATTTCTTCTAAAGGACCACCTCCTGTCGCTTGATTGTTTTTTATTATTAGCAATTTTTTTAATACTTGCTTTGTATTGAATCCAAACGTATACGGAGTACAAATTAGAGTCAAATATTTTAAATACTGTATACTTGCACGTTGCCATTCGGAGAGGGTTCTTGTATGTGGACCCAAGCTATTCAATTGGACCAATTCCCAATTCGAATCCTCCAAACACTACTGAAACACGAATACTACTACTACTTTAACGTCTTCAATAACAACTAGAGTAAATTAAATAAATAACTAGTGTAAATCAAATAAACACAAGCCCTAAAGTACATAAGGTTTTCAATTTGAACGTCGAGGATAAATAGAATATAAGTTATTGTGACATAAAATGTTAGCTCGTGGAGGAGGGTGTCTGGAATTTTTAGCTGCAACTTCGATTGGTATCTTACCAATTTTGAAAAGAAAGCCACACTCCTCCTTCCTAGCAAAACTACGAGTCCCGATCTATGCCTAACATGAATAAAGTACAGTCTGGATAAACTTCTCTATGCACAGTTTCCTTTTCAACTTGACAAGGATGTTGGGCATGCGATTCGACTGCCCTTTTTTCACAAAAATTGATACTTTTATGAGCGTGGGAATTCCAGTCTTCCTCACTAGTCCCCGTTTGGAGCTGTCCCATTCAGGAGATTTACCTTTAATGAACTCTTTAAGGTAACGCCAACTATCTAAAACTCACAGCTCATAATTTCTATTGGAGTACTCCCGGTAACTTCCAGTACATAGACCAAAAAAGTTTAAAAACAGGAGATAATATAATGACACAAAATAACATTAAATTGTTATTATATGATTTCGCCTCTGCCATTTCAGCCATATGGCGAATTTCATTTGACAATCTAGCGCCCAAAAAAGAAGCAACAAATACATGTTGTTTTTGTTACTACCTTATGGGGTTCGCCCTGCTACTATCCTTTTATGTGAACATATTGACAGTCTAGTTTACACTGTACCCCACGTTTCCTTGTATGTGTTTTTTATAAGAGCTTGGCCATTATAAGTATGGTATATTTTTTGGATTTATTAGTAGCTCTGCATAAATAAAATAGATAAACCACATAGAAATATAAACGAAAATAATTTATATCATTTCAGTTTTGTTGCAATATTTTAAAATTTCTGATTTTGCAAACGTATTAGTTTCCACATTACATTCGGTCTGCTTTGTTGACACTTACTATGTCAAATGCCTTCACTACACTTTTTGATACATAGGAGCATAAAGTTTAGTCGTAGTTAAGGTTTTCAGTCTCTAAAAATTATTTCAAACTTTGTGTAAAAAATTGTTGTAAAGCTTATCTTGAAACATTTTTATACTTTGTTTTTGAGTCCAGGTCAAATATCAAGAACGAAATATGAAAAAAAATATTTCTTCGGCGGCTTCCTCTTAGCAGATTTCTGGCAAAAACTCTGAGGGTAAATAAAATTGCCATGAAAAGTTTCTCAAAAATCTGCCGTTCGGAGTTAACTTTAAACTGTAGGTAACGCCACTCATGTATAAAATTAGCACACACAACATAAGTGGTGTGAGAAGCTAGGCCGTAATCCTGACTGAAGAGTTCTAATAGCCCATTATGTATGTATGTATGTTCTGAGTGTATTGGATAAACATCACTTTTAAAAGAAAGTAAATATTTTACTCACATTTTAGTAGAATTGTTTCTGTCTTAAACATGTATGCTCACTAAGTTCTTTTTAATTATCTTCAATCATTACTTAACGAAGTTAATTACAGCAGCAAGAAGCTGCAAATTCCTTTTTTGCATAAGAAAACAGAAATAAGCTATATAGTACATTTTAAAGTTCTAAGAAGAACACCGTGCCTTTTTTATTAAATAAAAATAAATTAAATTTGGGCTAAGAATCAAGCCCACATTTTGGTCTTTCGATATAATTGTAGGAAAGCCTAGAATAGGAAAACCTCCGAAATCATCCTTGATTTATTCATCTTTATAATATAGAATTTTTGGCATCGATACTGTTGTCCTACTGTAACAACAATTCCAGCGTTAATGGTATTTGCTTCACCGCATCATCTATAAATATCACTACAAGACTGGATGATTATGTTTGTAATTACAACTGTAAGAATCATCGTCAACCAGACGTCAGAAACGGGAAAGGAAAGAATTTATGAAATAAATATAACGTAAGTAATTTTATTTAAATATGAATAAATGTTTAATATCAATAATTTTAATAGTAATAGTTTTATTACAACCAACAAATTTGAAAAAAAGTACCAACGTCGTTAATTTCGTACCTAAAGTACCAGCAATGATAATATCTGTATTTTTGTAACTGATATCCACATGATTGAAACAAACAAAAAATAGAATATTTAAATGCATGAAAACAAATGTCTTGTAAATAGATTCCACAAGCTTACTAGTGACGGTGCTTATTTTTTTTATCACGGACCTGCAAAAAAAAATAATTGCAAAGTGTTCTGATTTTGAGGACTTTATTGATAAGTACATTTTTCTTTTTTTTTTTGGTCTGCATTTACCGTTCCTCTAGCACTTTTATTTAAATTTTAATTTAATTTTTTTTATTTGTTTCATCTAGGTTTATTAAATTGTTTCTATTGATTTGACTATGGGTTTTATCTGAAAAGTGGTTAGGAATAGAAAGTGTAAGGCTGCTATTCAGCAATTGGTGCGTTATTGCGTTTCGTTCGAAAATCTTTCTTCAGGGAATTGCAAAAATGAACTATTAGAGGTGAACCAAACAGAATTAGAGCTCAGATGGATGTTAGAGGCCTTTGACGATTTGATGCTTTAGAAGAAATATCAGTTTAATACGAAGAGGCTTGCGAGCAATACCAGTTGGTGAAAGTGAAGATTATTCAAATGACGAATGAAAAATATTCCCATTAGAAAATAGTTCAGTATTATCTTTATTTTGTCACTGACATAATTTTATATTATTTATACAATTTTCCATTTCTTCAATGTCATTTTTACACCCATTCAACTCTATTATTAATTTTATATCCTGTGTTTATTAAAAAAATATTTTCGGCACTAAACAATGAACATTTTTTCAAAATTTTAATATTTGTTGGCAATTTTGATCTTATTTCAAATTATTTTTCAAATATGTAAATATTCAAGTATTTAAATATTATTATCTCAAAATTATACCCCAAGTAACTATAATCATTCAATAATCTGTGGCAATATTTCCGGAGATAAGTGTTATGTCCAAAAACTTTCTTCTATTCCTTGTTATAAACGTGGGCCTGTTGTCCCTGTTACAAAGTGTTAAGTTATGGCGATAATAAAATCAAAAAGTGACTTACCCCGTTCATTGACGTTCGTGCTGCCCCATATAGTGTGATGTGAGTTGGGATCACAGCCAATCAGTAGGCCAACGTTGGCGCACTTGGCTTCTTTAACCAGTCTCTTCACTGGATCTGGTGGTGGGTCATGTGACATGTAACCGGAGGAGATCCAGTGTTGATCCATTGATCTCCGCCGTCACTATGGTAAGGTCTTCATTGCTGAAATTAGGGAGCAAATATGCCTTTAAGTTGTTTTTTAATAAGTATACAAGACATGGGCCTACCTATACATTTGGCATGAACCAGCCCATAATTTTTGTGCCTTAATCCACAAACCTTGTTGGCTATGAACCATGGTTCCTGGATTAGTGCTATGTTTTCTCCTCTGCTTGCCAGTCGGAGAAGTAGTTCAGCGGACGCTGCTTTAGAGTGTTGGAGATTTATTTCGATTACTCGAACCATTGTCTTTTTCACCATCGTTGTATCTAGACCTTGGTCGTCTAGCTCTTCCTTTTCTTCTTCTAGGAGCTCGGATTTTCTTAGCAACAACCCAAAAATCAATGCCATATCCGATTCAGTGGAAGAAAAAGAACTGGCTCTGGATCGGGTATAGATCTGTGTCGAGGTTGTTGATAGTTCCTCCTTATACTTTTCATCATCCGTGACGTCCATATATTCGTCCTGAGATATTTCCCCCTGGGGGCACTATCACCGGACTCCATGGGACGGTTGTCTTTTTTATAGACTTTAAGGATGATGTGTCCAAATCCGAAGGCCAACACAGCATTGGAATTCGCCAGGTGTTCCAGGGATTTTTCATTAACTATAATGGTCGCACAACGAGATCCATGGCGTTCCTCCATTTTGGCAATTTTCCAATTGTGTGTTGGTACCTTTTGGATTGCACATTTTGATCATCCTTACGATCTTTTCTGGCTCCTTTCGATTTAGTGGTATCCAAGATCGTGTTCGCGGTCGGCTAGGGATGGCGTCCTTCGATACCATCTCTAATTTGGCTCAAGGCTAGATTTCTCCCATCCTTGAACTACCGATCGGGAAGAGATCCAGAGCTCGCTTGTCGGCACAAGTTACCAGTTTAACGCGTCCTTGGTGCCAGCCACACATTTTATAGACTGGTATTGGCCCCGGATGAAGATATCTGCCAGGGCATCCTCAACTAGCCTCCAAATTGACTGTGTGAGATGCTGCCATCTGGGTCTGAGCGAACAACCACCGCCATCTCGATACTGTCTTTCAGTATATCACTATAAGTTATGTTGGTACGGTGAGAGCTTCTTTGCTTCTTCGCACCCGGTGTGTCACTTTATACAGACTGCTGTCTTTTCACAGCAGTCTCTTTAATTGACTTTTATAGTTCGGCCAGTTTTTCCTTAGCCCATACTAGCGATTGCGTATCACGCGGCGTTTGGCTGCCCTTTGGTATCTTTGAAATCCGTTCGAGGACTCGCTTAGAACTTAGTCGCTCTCTGTATTTCTGTTTGGACTCTTTTATGTGCTTTGGTGCCGCGTCAACCTTCACACTTCAAAGACCGCTTTTGCTGGACGTAGATCCGGCTTTTGCAGCAACCTCGCTTTTGGCTAATAATAATCTATTCTAAATAATTCCTTCTCCTCTTTCGTTAAGACGGGCATCGGTTTAACACCCGTTCGCAAATTTTTCCGAGTTCCGTTCTCTGCCTCCTTCATTTTTGGTCCCACGAGTTGCGGATGAGGGGATGGTGCCCAGGTAAGGCTGATTAATCCTTGAGGTCGCCCGGTATCCAGAATATTCCGTTAGCGACTGGGATATTTTTGATGGGTCCCCAGCCAGGCTAACTCTCGGCACGGGTCGTGTAACACCTTAGTCCAGCCCATACCTCTAGTCTATAGTGAGAGCCACAATTCATCTGACTATAAGATCAAATGAGTGTGGACTCCTCCCTTAGCTGGTGGACACCCTATCGGGCAACCACCATTACCAGCCGACACCCCCGTGGAGGAGTTGGTAGAGGATTTTCGTCGACCATATATCACCTTAAAAATAATCAAAATCATCAATTGGTATAACAATTCTATTCTATTCTATACAATTCTAACAGTTCAGTATAATCTTTATTTTGCGATTGACATAATTTTGTATTATTTGTACAATTTTCCATTTCTTCAATGTCATTTTTATAACCATTGAACTCTGTTATTAATTTTATAATATCCTGTGTTTTATTAGAAAAAATATTTTCGGTACTAAACAAGGAACATTTTTTCAAAATTTTGATATTTGTTGGCAATTTTGATCTTATTTCAAATTATTTTTCGAATATTTAAATATTCAAGTATTTAAGCATTATTATCTCAAAATTATACCCTAAGTAACTATAATCATTCAATACTGGATCTACATATATCACCCTAAAAATAATTAAAATCTTCAATTGGTATTAATAATAATAAATACGAATAATAAAAAATATGTTACTAATTTAGAAATAAGGTATTGTTATTGAAGAATGAAAAATGCGGCTTCGAGATAGTTAACGCTGCTTGTCAGGCGTCGATAGCTCGGTATGAGAACAAACGCATTTTGATCAACAACCAAATCAGGAAAATTTATGGGATACAGACTCCTCAGAATGAAACATTGAAATTTTACGACTTCTTCAGAATATCGGATTATCGATTATTAAATCATTTAAAGTAGAAGTTTCTATTATTTATCCTTTCATGTTTGCATCATCACATTGGTGATGTTTCGTCTTCCCTCAAGGAAAACGCCCAATCGGGATGCTAATCATTCAAAGTCTCAAATTTTTTTCTACGACTGAAACTAAAAATATAAAGGTTGCCTGCAGAAAATATAAACAAAAGCATCCCTTATCTGTCAACGATAGAATAAAGTACGTATATTCTAATAAAATTTGGACAAATTACTTTTCGCCACACCATTTTCGAACAAAATGTACTAGTGCCAGTAGTTGCATAAAATATAACAAGCGACATCACATTCTACACATTTAAACTATGCTACACAGTTAAACAGGTGTCGCAGAAGTAGAATTATAGCAACAATCAATTACCGTCTGGATCCAGAACTCAACGTAACGTTACTTCCTTCAATAATTACTTGGTGCGAGAACAACATAGTGGAATAACTATTTTGCCCACAGTTTTGGTGTACGTTGAACACATAGGTTAAAAACCTACAACACGTGCGTTAATGGCCAAAATTTGTCGGTTCCTTTAGAGTCTCATCGAAGTCGAATTTCTGGATTAAGCGACATAATAAAATCCACGATTGATGAATACTACGTGAAGTTTTTTTTGATTCGTCGCGGAACGTGGCACTTGCACAATACCATCGGATGGAGAACCCGTTAAACAAAACAGTGGAATGTAAAGCAAAATACGCTGAAATGTTAAAGGAATGCTTGGGCCTAGGCCATATGGAGCCAGTAACATATTTTGAACTACTAAAGTCAGAGCGGTATTTATCGCATCGATGAAGACACCCAGTGCTTTCAAGGGCCAACACTACAGACTGACTTAATAGAGATCGTGCTTCGGTGGCGAAACTGCCTCTATGCATTTATAGGTGTTGTTCAGAAAATGTAGCAAATTCTAATCCGAAATGAAGCAGAAAGCCCTTTGAACACATTTCAATTAAAAACTGTAACGTTGGCAGTGAATTTCACTCCATACTCGGCGATAAGTACGGTACTGGAGTTGAGTGAAGACTGTCAATACTTGTTTCCAAAAGCGTGAATAATTTAAAAGATCGAAGTATACGTCGATGACATCTAGTCGTTTGGACACTCCATAGAAGATGCTAAACTCAAACCCACTCAAGAAAATGACAGCAAATCATCAGACGCTTTCAAACCATTTGCCCGGGAGAATCTAATTGACGAAGACTTTTTGAATGTCAACAATTCTAGCATCGTTGAAACTTTACACTGGAACGATTCAACAGACAATTTTTACTATGCCGTATAGCCGACTGAGATTATCCCATTGCGGACAATAAGTTATGGTGGCATGGACCTCCTTCACTTCAATTTTTTATGCCTCTTTGGCCGACTTTTTTCTATAGCTCAAAAGACGTGTTTCTATCGTGAATATGAATTTTTAAAACATAAGGAATAAATAAATGATAAAAGCAGATTACTTAGCTTGAGTCCCTTTATCAACAAGCGAATAAACTTTCCTTTACCCTTCAAACTTTAAAGTTTCGTCTCTAAGAAATGTCAAACAATTAAAGGGATATGCTGCAGTGTTTGTCTGTTTCTCAACTAGGTAGCAGTACATTTGGTGTCGTGTTCGGCTCCCCATAAAAGCTTTTCTTGTCTGTTTCGACCGGTTCATAGAACGTAGAGGCATTTTTAAGACTATGTATTCAGACAATGGCAGAAATTTCGTATGCACAAGTTATGCGCTTATAAAAAGCCACAACGTGTTTTTAAAATCAGTGACAAGGCTTTAATCGACAAGTACAGCACATTGGGTTTCATCTGGTTATTCATATCGCCATATGCAACTCATATATCGCCATATGCACTTTGTGCAGTTCGTAGCATGAAATCTCATTTAAAAAAAATCGCCTTAAGCTTGTCATTTACTTTTGAAGTTTTCACCGTACTTCTCATGCGTATCGTGAACACTCTCCCCCATCTCTGAAAATCCTAATGAACTTTTGCTTCTAATGCCCGGTAATTTTCTGCGAGGAGTCGGCATAACTGCGTTACCAGAAGCTTTTCTAGAACCTCCGCTTGAAGAAATATCACATATAAAACGTTGGAAGCAATTGAAGACGTTGCAGCATATTTTTGCACGCAACTGGAAATCGCAATGCATTACCGAACTTGGAAGTCGTTTCAAATGGAGAACCGAACGCGAAAACTTAAAGAAAAATGATATAGTTGTAATTAAGGATGATTAACTCCACCCTCGTGAACGGCTTCTCGGTAGAGTTTCCAATGTCAGCTATGGGCGTGACAGCAAAGTACGAGTCGCCGAATATAAGACCAAAAATGGCACTATCATACGACCGGTGGTAAAATTACATTTATTAACCTCAGGTAACCATTTTATAAGAGGAAAAAAATTGTAATAATAATAAAGAGAAGAAATCTATAGCTCAACTTAACCCATATTTCCATTGAACTGAATATCTTTTATTTCTGTATAAATATATTTTTTCTCTTTTTCCTACTACAATAAATTAATAGACTGTTAGCAGAATTCGGAACGAATGTCAAGAAGTAGTTCAGCTAAGATCCAACATTTTCATACAAACCAGACGAATAGCTAGTATTAGACTTAAAAGTTTACGTTGCCATACGAGACTTGAACATTATTCAGTTTTAATATTCTGCCCATTCATATTAGCTGAGAAGTTGTTACTGGACAAAGCAGACTCTCTAAAAGCTGTAGATCCGGACCATCTGTCAACTTTCCATTCCAAGTTAGTACGATTATTCTTTCTTCTTTATTTATATTTATATTTATATTTATATTTATATTTATATTTATATTTATATTTATATTTATATTATATTTATATTATATTTAATTTATATTTATATTTATATTTATATTTATATTTATATTTATTTTATATTTATATTTTATATTTATATTTATATTTATATATATTGATATTTATATTTATATTTATATTTATATTTATATTTATATTTATATTTATATTTATGTTTGTAAATATTATATTATATTGAATTAAATTGTATTAAATAATAATAACTGAATTGTAACCACAAGTTAGTAGAACCCTAATATTAAGTAGATCTATGAATATATTAAATACGTAGAATAAAATTATTGAATACTGTTAACTGTAAGAATTAAGTGAAAACATATTAAGATTAAGAGAATATTGAAATAAAACATTACTTGAATAGCACAAACCATCGAGCACGGTTCTTTTCAATTCCAAATTTGGTCTTTTCGTGTTTCATAAGTGTCCATATTCATTTTTGTTAAAATTGTAAATTGCTTAATTTTAATAATATCCTTAAAAAATATTAAGGATAAAAGTTTTAGCGCCCGAGCAGGGACAAATGAAAATACATTAACACAAAAATTATAAATTTTATTGTTTCAATTTATATTAAAAAATTTCGAGCGTTTGGTAAATTAATTCAAATTGTGAAGGAATTAACAAAATTTTAAGAAATGCTTAAAATTTAAATTGTTACTACAAAACATACGCAAAATAGTCTAGTGAAATAAATAAAAAAGAAAAAAAAATAAGAATAATAACCTACAATACAAAATAAATAAAAAACAAAAATATATACACATATCCGAAATATACAATATATTAGAACAATATACATAGATTAGAACAAGAAATTCAGAAATCAAAAATAAAAAATATTAAAAATACAAAACAGTGTAACAAGAAAATACATATACAGTGTAAATATATCAAAAAAGTAACGCACCGAAAATATCTACACACTACAAAAACAACCACCTCCAGGAAAAAACAACAATCATCCAGGAAAGCCATTCAGCCCAGTTGTCCCACTGTCAGCGCATTCTGTGCCGGTCGGATAAAAATAAGGGGAGTACTCCAGACTCTCAAATATATTTGTGTTTTTCTTCATTTGTAATTTAATCAAATTTAAGATATTTTTGTAAATAAAACAAAAAATTGTTAATCATTTAAAAACTTTTAAAAGCAGAACACAAGAATATATTTTACATTTTAAAATTGAGAAACATTTGGTCATTTCACACAAGTCCTTGTATTATTGTATTGAGTATATTGTTGGACGAATATACAACAGTGTATGCTTGTTTTTGATAATTTCATGTAAAAATCCGATACACTTTTACAAATTTTGTCAATTCCCACAAGCCGTTGTATTGAGCATATTGTTGGACGAATATACAACAATGTATGCTTTTTGTTGATAATTTTCATGTAAAAATCCGATACACTTATATTGTATTGGTTTCGTACTATCAAATTGTGTGAATGAAAAAAATTTGTTTATGGTTTTAAAAAGTTGTGTTGGTTTCATGCTATCAAATTGTTTGAATGCCAAAAATTGTGAATAAATACATAATATAGCATAAAACAAACAGCTAACTGTATTCAATACAACATACTCGATACAAAGTCGTGTGAATTGGCCAATTTTCTTCATGTGTTTTTAAACGTTGTATTGGTTTCGTGCTATCAAATTGTGTGAATCAAAAAATGTGTATATGTGTTCATATGTTTTTAAAAAGTTGTGTTGGTCTCACCCTGTCAAATTGTTTGAATGCCAAAAAATTATGAAGAAGAATAAAAATTCAAAAAACTCAAAGTGACAACAGAAAGTTTATTAAATTAAAAATAAAATGAAAAATTATAATGCTAATCTGATAAGAATACAAATAAAAAATAAATTGTTTGTTTATGCACGATATATGTCCATATATCGTATATTTTTATGTTGTAGTCGAGACCGAAACGAGTGTGTCTTAACCCAATATGAATCCTGACATTCTTCTTCTTATCGCTTTTTGACATTTAGAATACAAAATACTGAACTCAGCATAGCATTGCGCGTTCACAAACAACCGAGTGTATTCAATACAACATACACGATACAAAGTCGTGTGAATTCGCCAATTATATATGTTTATACTTTCATATATTTATAATATTTCTATGAATATTGTTATTTAAAAATTGAGAAAGAAAAATAACCACCCTTATTTAGTGAAGTATATTCGCTAGTGTTAATATTATTACTGTACATTTATACTAACAATTCGTTTGTAATATTCGTTAGAGAACATTCAGCATATCATTTGTGTTGCGTTTGTTCACCTTTCCTTTGATTTATTTGTGAGCATTCACACTAGTAACAAAATTAAAATTTCAATAAAAATTGCTCATACTAGTTTCGAAATTTGGGGTTTTCTCGATTATTGTTGTTAATTTTGGTGTAATTTCGGTTTATCGTAAGAAATCGACTACTGAGCGATTTTCCTCGGTAAATTACGTATTTTATATGCCGAAGGCTGTGTGCAAAGCGTTTTTGTTTTCATTTTCTGAGATCAAGTAAGTTTTTTTTGACTCAATTAACGCCACTTATAAATTTATACTTATACGCCACTTATAAATTATAAATTATAAATCGAAAATTTCGAATTTTACGTGTCCGAGGAATACCAATTAAATCCTTTTGTTCAAAACAAGTGGATACCAATAACTTCAAAAAATTCGACCAATGAATTTACTTTGGTCAATCTTAACTTTCTGTTTTGAGGAATTTTTGAATAAATAAAAATCATAATGACTAGTCGGTGCTCTAAACGCCAAGATTCTCCTTCCAGAGCGGAAAGCTTGGAGAAATTACTAGCGAAAAAAGCGAAGATCATTAAGAACATCAATAGAATTCGACAATCCATTATATATAGGACTATTTCGTTTATACCTATGGAGTTTGAATGTCGATTAGATATTTTAAAGGCATATATTGACCAAGCAACGAAGCTCCAATCCCAAGTGGATAATATGGATCCCGATAATGACGATAAAGCCGAGCTTAAAGATCAATGTCTGACCACGAAAAGTTTGTTTATGAGTTTTTTGGCCAAAAATAGGCAATCTAATGTGCATGAAACTTCATTCAACGTACAAACACACCACTCAAGACTCCCATATATGAAGATCCCTAAATTCAGTGGAAAATATGCTGATTATACGAACTTCATGAGCATATTTGAGAACCTGATCTACAATGATCCGACGTTAACTGATATTGAAAAATTCAACCACTTTATCTCATGCTTGTCCGAATCAGCCTTGGGTAAAGTAAAGGCCTTTCAGATCTCCGAAGAGAATTACTCCAAAGCAATAGCAAGCTTCCGGCTGTAGCTTTCTGAAACATGATTGAAACTATTTCTGCCAATTATGATTCTTTGTAATCAATTGGTGATGACAAGAAAATAACGAATCCCATTTTAATACATTTAGTGATGTCGAAGGTGGATCCAATCCAACCAAATCAAAATGGGAGGAAGAGCTTGATTTCGAGAAGCTCCGAATAGACGGTACCAGCATATTTCTGCTAGCGAATCTTCCAATTCAAGACCGAGGGTTAACAAACCTTAGAATGAAGATTTTAATTTTAGAAACAATAAAATATCACTAAACCGCACGAAACAAATTACAAAACAATCTGACAAATGCCTATTTTGCAAATGGACGCAACTATGATTAGCAATTGCCCTTCTTTTACCGCTGAGCATATAGCAAAACGATTTGATTTCATGAAATCTGTGCCAGCATGTGTAAACTGTTTGAAAAAGGAACATACAGTTGCAGTTTCCATCTTTTAAATGTCGGATTTATAATGGTTCACATAACACTTCACCGATACAATACCACTTCTAATAACGCATCAACAACCTACTGTGAACAACTCACGCTTCTGTGAACTATTCAGCGTCAGACGAACGCATAATTCTAGCGGCGGCTGTGGTAAGAGTAAGAAGTAGTTCTGGCCAACTTATACCAACTAAAGCTCTTTTAGATTCCGGTTCTCAACTCAAACTCATTTGATAACCGAGGAATTACCGCAACTAAACGTTAAAAAAGAAGGAAGTAGATGGTATTGGTAAAAACAAATTCATTATAACAATCTCGCGTCAATTGACTGTTACTCGAGTGTCAACTCACTTCAAAGTTTTGGTATTGAAATCAATTACAAATTTAAAATCTGATCGTAAGATCAGCGTAGCTAATTGAGTATTTCGCCAACCCTGGATTAGCAGATCATGCTCTAAAAGCCGCAAAATTGATTTGTTAATTAGCGCAAGTCCTTTCTTTGACTTGAGTGTGGTTGGCCAAATCAAATTGAGCCCGAGCCTTCCAGTTTCTCAAAAGACTCGCTTGATTGGATTGTTACTGGAAATATAATCAGTAAAAGGATCCTTACACTCTTAAGGTGTCTTCATATAAATTCGTTCAATAGAACGAGGAGTAAATGTAAATGACAGTGCTATGGGAGTACAGCAAAGAAAAACATAAAAATCATTGGATAATATAAGTAAGAAATAGTTGATGAACAATGTTGAGATAAAAATGAATTAGACTAAGTTATAAGCTCAATAAAATAAAGTAATCGAAAAAAAAAATAATAAAATTGGGATTAAAAAGAAATGGATATAATGTTAAAAATAAATTAGGAAAAAATACAAAGAAAGTAAATGCAAATATAAAGAAAAACAAACAAAGTATTAAAACTATGTACATTAAGATACACTGAAATTTAAAGACTAAATTAGAAAAATGAATTTTAAATCACTATTGAAGATAAAAAAGTAAAAAAGGTTTTAACAATCAAAATATTTTAAAAATTAAACTTATATAACTCCTTTTTGAACTTAATTGCATTGCCTATGTTTTGGATATAGTTTGGTAAAGTATTTAATGGTATGAATGAAGAACTGAGTGTTGTGGCAAAAGGATCCTATATATATGGATAATTTTCCTACCGCGGTTAGATCTTGCGAATTTAATCCGGCTAAATAAGTATGATGGCTGTCCTGAGGTAATAATTCTTTTGGAGGAGAATGAGGCATTTAATATTTAAGAGGTTAATTAATACCAAATGTCTGATAAGAAAATTGTGGAATATGATCGCGTCGTCCTCTAAGAAATACATATCGTACTATGTTATTGTAAGCCAAGTTGAGTTTCTCCGATCATCGGTATCACAGTTAGTGAAAATTTGACATCCGTATAAGAACAGGAATCAAGTGCGTTTTAGCCAGTTGCATTCGTTATGGCAAAGGCATCGAATGTATTACAGTTTCGAAGCATGGCGTAAACTCTACAAACAATGACATTAATGTGGCAAGACACGTAAGCCGTCCATTAAATATCACCCAAATTGGTTGCCAATTCAACAAAGTCTATCCTATATTGATATCAGCACAGAAATGCTCTTAGTTCTGGGAGAATAACATTTAGATTTTGAGGACTCTTATACAGAGTCCATTGGCCTTCGCCCAGTTGTCAATTTTCCGTAAAGCAAAGTTAATCAAGTCAATACATAATTTGATACTCTCAATACGAGTGCCCCTATAAAGTCTGAACGTCATCAGGCGTACAAGTGTACGCTACAATTATCCAGACATCAGTAGGTCGTTAATGTAGAACACTGAACAAAAGAGGCCCTTATATTGATCCCTGAGGAATCCCTCTTTCAACGTTTAGGGAACTCGAGATGTATCGCGTTAGGTAAACACGTTGTCAAGCTGTGCAACAGTTTAGGAATGGTATAAGATTACAAGCCGAATCAGAAAAATGAAAAGAGAGTCTGTAGGCTTCTTCAAAACATATTTTGTGTCAACCGTATTGAAAGCCTTGACGTGATCCAAAAGAACTAAAAACGCTATGTAGTTTTCATCAATTTCCCCCTGAGGTCATCAGCTACATTGACTAAAGCAGTAGTGCAGCTCCTAGCTTTCATAAATCCAGACTGCATATCCGATAAGAAATTATTGACTTGCGATATACTCATTCATTTGTGCTAGCCATGAGGTTTTCTATTACTTTAGATAGGATGAAGAATTGCAATTGGCCTGAATTCCTTGTTGATTTTGGAATGGGAATGAATTTTCGATTGTTTCATTCATCACGAAGAAGGACAATTTAAACTGAACTGAAACTGAGTAAAATAAGTCAGGTGGTCTAGGTTATCGAAAGCCTTTTAAAAACGAGATCTAAGTCATCAGAACCCACTGCGTTCGAATTCAGCTATAAAGATACAGCACTCCAAACTCGAGCTGATAACAACATCGAAAACTAAAGGGCTTTCAAGGAACGAACAATGGTCACTTGTATAGTGTTACTTACACGGGGTCGGAACCATAATATATACAAAAATTTTGTAATTAGAGCATCTACAATCAACATCAGGCAGGGTATTTATGACACTTTCTGGTCCAATACCAATATCGCCAGATTACTTTCCATTAGCTTTATATCCAAAGCGATAGTAGAACTTATTGCCGTAAAATAAAGTTTTTGCGATTTTAATGCGCTTTATGCCGCTTTAATGCGTAACTATGAACGGATTATGAATAGCTATTCAGATCGTCCGCCTCTGAACCGATCTTCCATCGACCGTAGGCAATGTCGCGCCTTATCAATTAATTTCAGCATTAAATCACTGTGGTGCTTGACCCTTAACAAGCTTTAGTTCTGACAGGACACAACTGTCATGATAAGCAGGCGAACATTTTCCTGAATTAGTGATACTTGGTCATTTACATGTCAAGTGGAAGTTAGATCCAATCCCAACATATATTATCAATACTACTTTCAAACGAAAATGGATACTCTAAAATGCACAGTATTAATTCCTGTTTCCTCGCACCATAGACGGTTTAAGTAAGAAGGAAGAATCGTGTTGGAAAACAATAGGCTGAAATTTGATCATAACAGCCCATTCAGTCACATTCATTAATAAATAAGATCGATTATGACTACTGAAAGTGGCGTGGAAGTGAGGTGTGAAGGACACTTCACACAAGGATTAACGATGTAGAGACGACGTAGAGAAACATAGCGTATTTTCGAGTAAATAATGATTATTAAAATCACAATAAATTATGATGGGCCGTCATATTGCAGAAATTCCTCAAGCATAGAGATAAAAGAACAAAATTATATTAGAATTCGGTCTATAAACACTACATACGATAAAACTTTCTTCTTATGATGGATGAAATATCAACAAACTAAGGTGATTCAATTTGGCTCAATTCCGGTTGAATAATTCACTTTCACTGTACTACCCGTTCGAACCTTATTGCCCTGCTTGGTGTGTTTGTTAACAAAGATTTCCTATCTTGCACGCGGAAAAGTAGCCCTATAACCTGGCATTCAAGAAACAGTCCTAAGCATTGTAACCATGCTGCTACAAATACTGTGCCTAAATCATCAATTTGTTGTTGTCAGCACTCTGTGCATTTATATGTACAATGTTGGAGGCCCAGCTTCTATAGCTAGAATTCTAATGCATGTTGAACAACACTCTCGAATAGGAACTACTAGATCTCAATCATATTGTATTAAAGTTGGCATGCAATCACAAAGCTACGGTATATTTTATATTATGATGATAAATAGAGCGTTAGTAGAAAAGGGAGTGCCACATACAAATAAGGAAAGAAATGAAAAATTAAATTAAATACTGACATGCATCACGATTTATCAGTTGATGAATTTAACAATTGGGCCCAGGCAAAAAACTCTTCAGGCATCAATGTCTTCATAGAATTGTGTCTTCGTATCATTGTTTCTTGATTATACACAACCCTCATGGTAAAATGCTAAGCAAAGTTCTTCTTCTTTTAAGGAATTGCAGCACGTTAGGATTTAAATTGATTTGCGTAAGTTTCTAATTTGCGTAGAATATTACGTCGAGTGACAACCGATGTTTAGCTCGAAAGTAAACACCCTTGTGTGTTTTCTGGAGTTACCACGATTTTATAAAAAGAAATTTGTTATCGCTAACAGACCAAAGTTTGCATGTATAACGGCCTCTTTCGTAGGTCTCGTGTGCTTTGTTATTGCTTGGTTCCTCAAGCGGTATATCGATTTATGTTAAGGTTGCATTGGGTGTGCTATGGTGTCACATACTTTTTTGAAAATTCGGTGGATTTTCCTCTGAGTGAACCGGATTCCATTTATCCTAAGTTCGGTTGAAACAGGATAGTTCTCTTTGTGCCGCAATTTTACTTTAATATCCCTTATTTCCACACGCATACTTTCAATTTCAGCTGTTCTATTGTTCGAGAATAGTTTACCCTCTCAGTTATACCATGTAGTTTTATTATCAGGATATTGTATTTTTCGCGCAGATCTTTTATGAGGTTTTTTAAATTCTCTAAACTCTTGGTCTAGGTATTCAGGATCTGTTCAGCAAGTTAGGGGGGGGGGGGGGGGCGGGGGGTCCAAACCTCTTGCCACTACAATTTGAGAAGTATAAGAAGGTTTGTCCATACAATTTAGAAGTTTAAAAGTTGAGTCAGGTAAGGATGGTCGTGAAATATTTTGTTGAATGTCCGTTTGTTGGCTGGTATGTTTGGCAATACACCTGAGGTTAATGGCATAAATTCCGAATTTTCGACAGTAGGCATATTTGTATTGTTTTTGTTGGTTATTGTCTTAGATTTAGATTTGCGTATGTTGCTTCTATTTATTTTTTGTATCCCTCCTTAGATTATACATTGAATATAAGTGAATTTAAAATTTAGATTTTAAATTTAACTGCCTATCTTGTGATAAACTTGCGATAACTTGGCAGCACTTATTAATCAAGTAATTAATAGGTTACTCGAAATTTGTTTCTGTTTGTTTCATTATTGTGTTGTTTTGCATTGGGTAATGTAGTTGTTAAAAAAAAGAAAACTGATACTGTAGATTAAAGATGCTGTGCTGTTTAATTATTGTTTATTTGAAGAGGATATATTGCATAAAAACTTCCAACTGTATCAACCGAA